>JAKRZM010000185.1:487138-503069 GCA_036379175.1 Heliconius cydno galanthus | reverse complement strand
ACATTTTATTTCAGTATCGTTACCAACGTATATAAATCTTGATGTAATACGTTTGTGAAAAAACATGTTTGAGTCACATAATACAAATTCAAATAAAAAAAAATTCCAGAAGCCTAGCATTTTACATAAAAAGACAAATATAAGTAAGACTTCAAATGTTGGTAAGAAGAACAAGACTGATATTTATGAATCTTCTAGTGCAAAATCTTTACTAACATCATCATTTATCTTTGACCCAAAAAGTGGTATAGAGGTTGATAAGGTACCAAAATATAAAACAAATAATTCCATGCACCTTGTTAAGAAAACTATAAATAAATTAAAAATTAATCATAATGATGAGATAGCGAGTATTCAGGAAACAGCACCAAATGTTAACACAAAGAATAATGTTATATATGTTGATAATTGCCACAGTAAGTATAATGTTGATGTTGAATGTACATATATTTTTAATATATAACTTGTGATGTTATGGAGCTCTGTAACCATAACTGAAACTATTGTATATCTCGAATGATAAACTATCTGTAACCATAATCAAATCCAATATATTAGTTTGGATAATTTTGGATATGGGCAGAGTCTAAATGGGACTTATGAAGTTTTGGATTTATCCTGGTTGAGCCAACATATTATCACTTACTACAAAGCAGTGATAAGTACAAAAAGTTTAATTACTAGATAAAAAATTTGCAACAAATATCACATACTGTTACATGTACATAATAACAGATTGACAATTTTTTTTAAAAATCTAATATCTGTTACTGAAATTATCTACAAATATTTATAGAATATAAAGAATACTATACTTGTATAACTTTAACTAGTATAGTATTCTTATATCCATATCCAGATCGAAAATGTTATATGCATGTAATGGTTATCACAGTTTTTATTATTATGACTATGGATTATAAAAATTAATACAAAATTATAATTTTTTTAGATTTTGAGGACTATCAAAGCCAATCTTTAAATGTGGAGTCATTTTTATTGAATGATAATGTTAGACAGGTAGTTATAAATATATATTAAATTATGTCACATTTATACCCTATTTATTAACCCATGCCTCAAAGGTGTTGTTTTGTTTAGATATTTCAATATAATTAAATTTTATAATTTAATATTTTAATTAAAACAAAGAAATATATATTAATATGTATGTAAATATGATATGCATCTAAAGTCACTCTTGTTATATAACATTTGTTAATTATTTGAATTCAGAATATTACAATTTGTGATGCTGATCTACTCAACAAGCAAATGGAAGGCGAAGGTGGGCAAAAGTGGTGCTTAGATTTTACTCAGGATAGTCAAAAAATTATTATTGAGCATTGTAAGAATTACTTTATTTTATACTTTTATGTTTAATTTTAAAATATTAGCTAGGATAAATAGTACTTTAAAAAAAGAAGTAAGTGAAAAAAATATATATATATCTATATTTCATCACCTATTTTTTAGCTTCACACTTTTTAATTCATATAGCAGAATAGTTAGAGAGAACCTAGTGTAGTGACAATCCAATTTTTCCATTTTCCCTAAATTAGAATTTTTATATTGAGTGGCAAAACTCAGTCTCACTTTGTTTCACTGTAGGTAGTAAAGGAAAATAAGTCATTACCTTGAGTTGGAATTGAACCCAAAATTACCGCATTTACAGCCAAATATTGATGCAGCCAAGATGGCCTCAATTTGTAATTGTATGTATTACTTTACAGATGATAATTCTCAAGTAAATACTTTCTATTTAGAACAAAAGCCAGATGTGACTAGCACAATGATACCTTTAGCTGCAGTGTCATCTAATCACCAAGATGGAGACACACCATCAGGAGATTTTACCCTAGCTACGGCTAGCTTAGGATTGAGTAGGGCTGTAGAAGAAAATAATTTTCAAACAATGACAATTACAACATTACCTACAATACCTGGGGATTCAGTTGAAATACAAGAAGGTTACACCAGGTTGGCCACGATACAGACGTTAGACGTAAATCCTATTATTGAAGAATCTAATATAGAACAAGAAGAACAGTTTTCATCTATGCCTATTGTAAAAAAGATCTCAATGGAGCAGTTAACTCGTAGACCTGTTAAATTTAAGGTATGTGTTATATTTGTCATACAGATAAAATTATTTATGAATTATTTCTGCTTGTTGTAAACAGTTGTAAACAAAATAAAACGGAAGTTATAAAAAGTTGCATTTGCTGATGATTTAACAATAATATACAAATTTGCATCCATTTTTACTATAATAATAAAAAAGTCTATGACAGTTTTCACTCTATAGGAAATATAATTTAATAATAATAATAATGTTAAAAGTAAGAAATATATAAAAATAAACTTAATTAAATCATATATTTTTTTAGTGCGATGCACCTGACTGTAAAAAAGAATTTTTAAGTGAGCAAAAGTTAAAAAAGCATAAAAGTACTCACAACAAAGCTTCAAGTCCCAAAGCTCCGAGACAGACCACTGTGGAGTGTCCAGTTAAGAAGATTCTAGAAAATGGTGTAGAAGAACCATGTGGCATGATATTTCACATAAGAGTAGATTTAATTAAGCATCTGAATGAAGAACATACTATAGATGAAGCTGCTTACAGGTAAATTTCATACACAATTTATATTTTTAATTTTACATTTATAAAAAAATAACAGACTAATCTTATCTCAGATTAGTCTGTTGTATTATTTAATATTTTTAAGATGAAAAAATAATATATTTTCTGGAATATAGGTTACACTGTATCCCATATATTGCAAGATGAGTAGAGTATACATATTGTTAAGACACTTGCTTGTTGAGTGGTAGAATCTAATGCCACACTTTATCTCCTCATCTAAGACATGAAAATAATTCATCCTCTCGCGTGGGAATCAATCCAATATATACATAGTACACATTGATAATAATATTATATATCTATCTCTTCTATCTATATCTATATCTTCCACGATATGTGGAGTATATTTAAGAATATTTGAGTGTTGTACATACAAATATTTATAAATGTTGTAGAGACCGCTTTCGTGCAAGGACATAGGTGTGCGACTGTAACCGCGATGATTATAGGTTCGGTTCTTGTTCGGAACGAAATATTTAATATTTTTATATCCTCGCTCTATTTACAAGAAAAAACACGGAGTTGAATTCACTCAACACGTAATGCCTGGAGAATCCTGTGGAGAGTGGAGGACGGTGGCGAAACGGTATCTTATTGAGGAAACGGGGTACACTAGGTTCCCTCTGCCCTCTGTTCCTCTGCTATGTGCGGAATACAGCGTGAAGCAAAAAAATAATATGATCAGATGTGACGAATGCACGCGCCGTTTCTTCTGGGCGTCGGGGCTGCGGGCGCACGCGCGCGCACACTCGGGGGCGGCGCGGGAAGGGCGTCTGCTGGCGTGCCCCTGGCCCGGCTGTTCGCGCGCTTTCCGCCAGCCCTGCCGCCTGCGCGAGCATGCGCGCGCCCACACCGGGGACAAGCCATACTCCTGCAGATATCCTGTGAGTGTTCAAGAAAATATTTTTAGCTGTTTGAATACGTTTCTAGTTGTTTGTTTACGTTTTATAGCGTTTTATTTGTATTTTGATTCTCAGCTTAAAATGGCATAGCTGAGTATTTTGTTGCTCAGCTCTGGCGTAAAAGATAAATTACGACCCTAGCTAAATTTGTTAATATATATATATATTATTATTATATTTTTGTTTTTTAGTATATATTATAACCTGTCATGACTTAAGTTGGGTTACAGTAACCTGGTTATTTATATTCTGAAAGTGGGAAATTATTAAATTAAATTAAGTTTGTTCTTTACTTAATTTAATAATTAGAGGGCCAAGACGAAGACAGGAAATGAAAATAATTTATCCCCTGATATGGGAATCGAATCTTGCTGCGACCTAAATGCGTACTGTACATGACCCACAGAACTGCGGCTGGTCTTTCCGCACGGCCAGCAAGCTGCTGCGGCACGCGCGCCGCCACACGGGCGACCGGCGTCACGCCTGCGCCGCCTGCGGCCGCGCCTTTCTGCGCCGCGAGCATCTGCGCGACCACGCCGCGCGCCACCACCCGCCGTCAGGGCCTGCGCCGCCGCCCCGCCACCGCTGCTCCCACGCCGGTTAGCCTATGTTTCCCTACAAGAATTCAAACTAGAAAAATAAATAAAACTTTTAAATAAACTATTATCAAAGATCAATAAAAAAATTAACATCAATTCTTCTACACTGGACATTGCGCCTTTTAATTTTCACTCTCGTCTGATGTGTCATTTGAATTAATAATGAATCATTCCATTATATCATCAAGAAGAAATTATGAGTTGGGTCAACAATTTCTATTTCTTTATTACTGCTTACTCACATTTTTTTTTTCCATTCTTGTACAATGACTATGACAACTTTATCTTTCTCTATAAATAAATCGAATACAAAAATAAAAAGCTTCACGCTGTATCCCGCGCACAGAAAAAAAATAAAATGCAATATTAAGAATTAAGTATGAGACGCTCCACACAAGTAGTACAAGAGATTTAGACCGATTATCAAAAAGCAGTATAAACGAGCTTAGACTAAATCTTCCCAACTTTTATTTTGATATAGTTTAATATAGACCTTTATATAATAAAATAATAATATTGCCTATACAATTTTTATCAAATTTCAGATTGTCAGCAAACATTTACAAACATGAGTTCGCTTTACATGCATATGAAGAAGGTACACAAAAAAGAAGAGAATAATCCGCCTACCCTCATAACCATTGAGGAACAAGCACAAACTAAAGTCGATTCGGAAAATTTATTTATGGTAAGTTACATTAATCTATTGATACTTTTTTTATCTTCACGCTCTATCTCGCACTTAGCAGGGTAGGCAGAGGAAACCTTGGAGCCCAGTGATGAGATAATGGAAACTTGTCCCATTAGGACATCCTGTTCTGAAATTCTAATTCAGAAATAATCACTCGAAAATTCGGTAGTAAGTGTTCCGCGTTGAAGACGAGACGTTGAATCGTCACGAGATTGTTATGCTTACAGTCACACGCTTGTTCCACTGCGTCACGACGGCCTCGGTTGTCTTACATGATTAGTCTTAAACTTTGTAGGTAGGCTTATTAGAACCAGCTCAATTAGAAGTAGAACAAGAAGATTCCAGTTCAGAGGGTCACTCCGCGCGCACGCACTGCACGTGGCCGCTCGCGTCGCGCGCTGACCGCTACCAAGCCGACGCCTTTGTACCGGAGGACGATGTACAGGTATGCATGGCGTAATTCAAGCGTTGCCACAGCAACGTGCATGTTGAAGTTTTTTTAAAGTAAGGTCTAGATAGTCATACTAAATGGGTAAAAAATAAATATTAATGTATTTACTTATATTACATTCTTTTGTGATGAATTTACAATCAATTCATTACTTTTAATAAATGTGCCGTTTAAAGCGTAAAGCGTGGAGCAAAAATAAAATTTTATTTATTACAGGTGGAACAATCGGAGAGTTCTGAAAGCAACATATACACAGTGAGGAGCGATCTCTTCCTTCACGGCAATGTTCTGCATAATGACGATAGCGAGTTAGTTTTTTTTTACTTTCTATTATATATAAAAGTTTTGTGTTAGTGATTTTTATAATTTAGTTAGCTCTGTCTGTAACTGTAAACGTGACAGGTTGTGGGTTCGATTCCCATTCGAGGAAATGAAATATTAATATTTTAATGTCTTCGCTCTGGTATCGAGGCAAAGCGGGGTGTTGAGTTCCGTTACAACATTTTCTGGAGCTAATACACACGCAATACCTACAGAATTCGGCGGAGGACATTATTTTTTGATTTGATAACATCGATTCATGTAGATTCTAATTTTGTGCAATTTTAAACGGCTAACGGTAACGTCAGTTGGTATTGCAAACAAATGCACTGATATTTAACTTGACTTTGTTAACAAGGCCGTATAATGTTATACTTTTTACATAAAGTATCCGTGTTTCATCTCCATTATGTGCCATAAGTGTAATATACTGAGATAATAGTTTTGAATAATTATGAATCTATCTATAATATGACATACATTACAATTAGTAAATGATAAATATAATGAATTGTTTAGGCAAATGGGTCGTTGTGTACGCGTGGAGGCTGAGGGCGAGGGCGCGCTCGCTCTGGACGCGGACTTGCTCCTCGACGCCCCCTCTGTACATCTGGATCAAGTATGTCGATTTCTTTTTTCATGTGCACACTAAAACTGCGTTCCTCATTTTCCGTCGAAATTTCGTGGCATAGCGTGTTGATTGGTGGAATTCAACGTTGTTCTTTGCCATGTTACCAGAGCCAGGAAATGAAAATATTAAATAATTCATTTCCCTGAGCGGAAATCAAACCCACAACCGTCGTACGTTAGTCTCATTGTGACAAGGCAAAGTTGTTTGGTTCCGCCGTGTTAACGTTCAACACGCAATGTCTCTATAATTAGGCGAAAAGTGGAGAACGAAATATCTTAACACTCGGTTTCCCCTGCTTATCTTGCTATATGCAGGGTATAGTATAAAAGGAAAAATATATATTTATATTTGATATATTAAACAATGCTCATTTTCCCAGGAGGAATTGTACACAGATCCTGTCGACGAATCTGCTTTTAGAGTCTTTCTATTGAGCGGCGAGGAGCTTACGTAAATTATTATATATACTCATTCACTATTTAGATGCGATTTGGTAGGAACTTAAAGAAATGTAAACAAACGATAAAACAATAGTGTCACAATGATACAAAAATATTTTCTATCTACGTTGATGTTTTTGATCAGGTTTTTAATTCGCTAATATTTAAATAACACTTTAAAAATATTATAATTCTATGTAAGATGAAATTTAGTATGAAAATATTATATTTTTTTATTTACAGTTCTTCGTGTCGTGAACCGTTATCATAGAATACTATAACGTATAATAAACCTAAACGTAGATATTAAATTACTAAATAAACTATTTGTTTATTTCTTATATATTATCCATCTTCTTACTATATCTATATAATTTTTAGTTCAATTCCAATTAATCGCTAAAGTTAAATATTGTAGTGAGTACTTATTGGAGGTGAACTAAATAATATTTACTTTATGTTATAATATTCTAAAGCGTTACCACAAAATACATAGTACAAAAATAATAAAATAAGAAATTGATTTCGATCGAGAAGCTGCAATTTTGTACGGAATTATAGTATGTAGCATTCACAAGTGACACAAAAGTTTTCAAACGAAATCGCATCTAAATTTATTATACATACTCTAAGACTGCTATAAGCGAGCATATTAAATGTTTATATCACTTCGAGTGATACTGTCGTACAACATATGTCATTTATCAACGCTTATTTCTGTCACTTATTTCACGTGACTTTTAATATTTTATTTATTATTATATACTAAATATGTAGTTATTTCATAACGCACTGAACACATTCAACGATTTTCCTTAATAATCTAGTGGCGGATTTACATATTTTCAGCCAGTAGGCTGTTTAGTGTTTGTCTCTTTTTTTCTGTGTTTTCGCTAGAATTGTCAGTTTTTAGGTGATTGTTACAATCTCACAATTCCAGTTGGGACCCCAGATCCCAAGTACTAGTATGGGGCGTCAAACTGTCTCTTTTACTGTAGAATATAGAAGTTTGCTAGACCGTTGAATTTACAAATAAAATTGAAAAAGTCAACAGACAAATGTGTCGCTGGCTTTTCTCTGTAAGACATACGAAATTCGTCGTATGAGAAGCAAAAAAAAACGATTTCCATTTTGCTTTTCTAGGCTTTAGATTACTCAGCCTGCTGGTAAATCAAATCTGCTGCTGAATTAGTCTTTTTCGCGAACAATTATATAGCTTTGACTAAATAATTTGATTTACTTGATATTATTTTCGTTTTAATGGACTTTAAGATTGTGGACAATAGTTTTTATACACATGTCTAATTTTGATTGTAGTGTTAATAAGTTATTATATTATACTTTCACATTTTATAACAATTTTATATGACGATTTCTTTTGAAGTTCACCGTTCAAAACAGAAAATTTAATTTTCATTATATATAATAATTTTACTGCTTATTAATATAGTATATTTTATTAAGAATTTAGCGTAGTATATAATTATAAAACATTAGTTCATTGCTAGATTACTTTAGAAAGCGTTATGCCAAATAAATGGCGGGATTGAGGAATGCTTACGGAAAGGTTTGTGATATACTAGTGGGGATTATTATAATTTTAGATACGAGAGCAATGAGAATATAAGTTTTCACTATTTTGGTCGAATTGTATAGATTTGGATAAAAATTGTCTATACTTTATAAAAAAAAAAATTATCGAATAAGTACAAACACATACAAATAGATAATCACAATGACATCAAAATAGCATCAGCAAAAATATTATGTAACAAATAGGTTCATAAGAGCAAAAACACCATCTATGTATATGTCTATTGTATGTAACTGTAAACATTCTTCACTGAAGTAATTATTGATTAGAGACAAGCCAGTAAAATTTTAATAATTTAATAAATTTTAATATTTTTTTAATTTAACCATATTTTGTGAAACAAAACTTACATACATTTTTTAATTTTCCCATTGAATTCTGACTGAAATGACTTAATAGTTCTTCTAAGAACAGACGAATCCAAATCGTCTAATGTCAATTTGAGGCAAACTCTTTTCCTTTTCGAAGGCGATTTAAAATTGTATTATTTATTTATTTTTTGTTATTTATATATTTGCTGATGCTATTTTTTGCTGTGACAGTTGTAATTACACTTATTAATTTTGTAAGTTCAGTTTAAGAATAGATGGTCTCTACCACGAGTAAAAAAATAATAAAAGCAAAAAAAAGTTCTGAACATATTGATGAGAATGACTCTAATGATAAAGAGTCATTCTTATGAGTTTAATGGATAATGAATAAAATAAATAAACTTTTATATGCTCAACCATTTTATTCTTAGAGCTATAAAAATGTAATAAGATTTCGAAAAAAAAACTCATTATTACGGTGCAAATTATTTTTTTTATGTCCTCACTATATTTCGTCAAATGTTTATGCTTATATCCATTACCCTCAAGTCATCACATGCTATCTTATATTATTACTTTATTTTTTTCTTAAATGATGATACATTCTTAGATATTCATGGCAATCAGTATGAATAAGTTGTGTTTAAAATTAACATAAAAAAAAGGTTTTTATTGAATAACAAAAGTTTTTGAACTTTTAATTTTTTTTATAGTAAATGCGTGTGTGTAAACGTTTAAAACGTTAATTTTTTTAGAAAGTAAATTTTCTTTGGAAAAGGCAATATTTATGTGCTAAATTATTCGAACCTAAGGTACAAATATCTGTGCATATACAAAATTAATGAATTATGAATTTTAGGGTGCAATAACATTTGTTTATTGTTATTTTTTCAATATGATTAGTATCACCGGATAATCGGTTTTGGTATTGAACTGGTGAAGATTATTACTAAATAAAAAATAAATTGAAACTCAAGGATGTTTTTCCATTACTTATAAGGTATAAGGAAATATTAACAGTAAGTATACGACCTAACGTGTAATATAAGCTTTATATAACGAAGTTGATAATCTATAAAAGGTAATGCTTACTACACTTGCTCGAAGACGCCATGAATTTATGATCTCTAGATGCCTTCTAAATTAATATTTATGTATATTTTCTATCGTAGCATAATCGTGATGTTTGTGATACCCGATTTTTCGATGTGTAACGTACGCTAAGAGAATTATTAATAATTAATTATAAATCTAGGTTTTGTGTTGGTATGGAGAGTTTTACTTGACATGACAACCTATATTTGATGGATTATGCTAGTGAGTGACATCCATAAGTTACGTCACACGAATTACATGACTTGACCCTCCTCCTCTGATTTTACCTCCACCCTCCAACTACCTAGTGTGACGTGACGACGAAATATTTTGGTTAAATAAAACAGGAGTTTGGTCTATTTTTGTTTCTACGTATTTCATGTTTTAATATTTACATATTTTATTTTGAAATATTTACATATTATATTTTGTAATATGTCCCTTGTCATACTACTGAGAGTCTTGGTAGACTCAATTTGAGGATGGCCCTTAACAAGTGAAAGTGTTCCCAAAAGAGGAATAAATTAAAAAAGGCGGTATTATGCCAAGAAAATCACTTTTGTGTGAATTATAATTAGACGCATTTATTTATTATTCAGTATATCGATTAACATTTTAAAATAATTTGTTATATTATTGCTGTCCATATTATTGTCGCCTTTTATCTGCATTTAACGTTTAAAACTCTAAACATTATGGTATGCTGTGATATTTGTGTTTATAAATGAAAAATTCTTAACATATAACCATATTTTGAATTAAATTCATTCGTGCGATAGTACTCTTAACATTTTAACATCATCATCATCATCATCAGCCTGTCCTCGTCCACTGTTGGATATAGGCCACTCCAATGGCACGCCACTGAGCTCGGTCTTCAGCTCTTCGCATTCAGCCGTTGCCCGACACTTTGCGAATATCGTCACCCCATCTAGCTGGAGGACGTCCTACATTACGCTTGCCGCGGCGTGGTCTCCACTTTTAGAACGCGCTTACCCCAACGGTCATTGGTTCTGCGGCAATGTGCCACTTTAGCCTGCTAATCCTTTGGGCTATGTCGATAGCATTAGCTCTCTGTTGGATAACTTCATTTTGAATTCGATCCTTCAGAGATACTCCAAGCATAGCCCTTTCCATAGCACGCTGAGTGACTTTAAACTGGTGGACCAATCGCACTGTCAGTGTCCACGCCTCGGCTCCGTATGTCATAACTGCTAGGACGCACTCGTTGAAGACCTTCGTCTTTAGGCTTTGCGGTATTGATGACGAAAAGACATCACACAGTTGCCCATCTGCCGCCCAACCAAGCTATATTCTTCTGCGAGCCTCCATCTCGAAGTTGTTTCTACCTAACTGTACAGTTTGACCAAGATAGACATATTCCTGAACAACTTCGTGAGGTAGTCCATAAAGTGCAATCGATTCCGGAATTACATGTTGGTTGAACATTATCTTGGTTTGGTTCATCTTGGTTCATTTCGTTAATTTTTATTTAATATGTTCCAAAAAAATATGCTACATATGTATTGTAATATAATATATACTTCGTTTTTAGTTAATATCTGTATAAATCATATTTATTTTAGATCTTTTTACTATACCTATGTAATATGTATAAAACAATATAGGTTTGTCATGTTTAGTTTTAGTCAAAAACACATCCAAGAATCGAGCCAACTAACGCCTGTTAGCGTAAGGTTTTACTTAGTCTTATACCTTAGTCTTTAATTATATTGTAAATAAGAAATTATATTTTTGGATATACGAACATATGGTGAGATGCTTATTTTTGAGACTGTTGTCCAAAAACAACTTTTTGTTAGGAATTATTATCAAAAGTTATAAAAACTCCTTATTAGTGATTAGCGTTATATAACATTAAGAAGTTGGTTGTGGACCTATATGATAGGTTACAATGGCCGTGAATTATTTCAATGAGAAGTTAATTATTTTGTTGCACAAATGAATTGTTTTTAATGAATCGAATTGTATCTAAATTGTATATTACCTTCTCTTATTAAATATCGCATTTTTCTATCAAAATTGTTGGATGTAAAAATTTAAAACTTTTTTGGAGAGCACTCCGAAATTAGAATTGTCGATTTTTTTTATAAATGAGCATGAGTAACAAAAAATCACTATAGATTGTAATTACACTATAAAGTTAATCATGTTTTATATAAAAGAATATCATCAACAAATATATATTTTATATAACAGGATAGCTAATATATGTAATATTCAAATAAATAGTACTTAAAACAAGCTAAGCCTTCTTCGTTTTCCTTTCTCAAATCGTCATAATTTATTACTAAATTTATAGGATTCTAGACGTAAAATCTATAAAATGTAAAAAATATAAATTATATTTTTACATTTTACATGGCAATTAAAAACTTGTCATACAATCCGAAAATGCTAATAAGGAGTTGTAAATGAAATTCTAAATTATATTTACATATTAATTTATATTTAAGTTGTTGCTATATTTTTGTTTATCTAATTTGTATAATGTAATCACATTTTTTAGTACAGCTGCGCTAAGTCAATCTTAAATTAATCACATATCATATTTAGTTTTGTTATATTAATTATATTATAATTGGTTGCTTCGTGTTTATGCAGATTTTGCTATATTATAGGAATAAATGTTTTGGATAATTATATTGTTTTACTTCTGCCTTTTGTCCCGATATATATAATTTTAAAATGAATAGTTCTAATTATTTATTTTGTATATTAATTTTAGACATTTATGTTTTAAGTCGTATTATTGTAAAAAATCTTTTACGTACATATGTATTAAGTTATTCTTTTATGCAAGCGTGAATTATTTGATCAATTTTTGGTGGATATTAAGTTAATATTAGATATACAAATAGAAAAAGTTTTGATGGAGTAATAAAATAATAAACTAGATACAAACTTAATAAAATTATATTTACAAATAGACTGTGACAATGCTTGTGGCTTGTGATATTTACAATGTGACCTTACATTAATATAATTTCTTACATATAGAAATTATACGAAGGAAAATTATTTCCTTACTTAACACCTTATCGATTCAATATACATGAATCGAAATGGAATTCGAGCAATAAAAATACGATATTATATTTATTTTTTATGAATATAACAAAGTCTTTACTTGCGATAGTTTTACAAGTCAAGTATGCTTTTGATTCATAAATATTTTTTATATTTTATATATTTCCTTAACTGTCTTATTATTTTATATTCACATTTGTTTTAAAATAATTAGATAACCAACTTTAGCCATAAACAAAAAGGGGGGCCCGTACTTTTAAATTTGCTAATAGCAAATTTAAAATAGCTATTAATTACTCAATAAGTAATTAGTTTTCGACCGCATTTTTTACTTCTTTATTAGAGCCGCTTAATATTAAAATATTATTCTACCTTTTATACCATTCGAATACCCATCTTACTAAATTCCTCGTTATTTTCCTCGTAAGTACCCACACATAATAGAGAGAGTTGTGTTATGTAATAAAATTAAACAAAAATGAACAATGTCACAAATAAATTCGATATAACAAAATATTATCTTATATTTCACTATAAGGTCCTCTTAAAACTTTTAACTATGAAATACAAACGATCACACGATCCCAGTTGAGTGACGATCGGGCGGCGTCAGAGGCAGGCTAAGGCTGGTAGTTCTAATTAGTTTGGTTGACAATTTGTCCCTACATAGGCTAAATCCCCACAAGACCGTATAAAGGACAATAAGGCTAGCTGCAGCCACGGCGACAATTATCCCCGCCTGGTCTGCTTGTCGCCAGTCCAGCACTGTGTAGACATAGGGATTGCCCATGCTGAAAAAAAAGAAATAATATTAACATAACATACAACTTTTTTACCTCAATTGCGAATTACGCAAAGATCTTAACAAAAAAAAATCAATCTGGTATCTACTGTATGCTTTCATTAGGAGTTTTGATAATAAAGTTAAATTTTTATGTTAAAGTAAGTATATCGCAACAAAATGACTGCTTAACTTTNCTGCTTGTCGCCAGTCCAGCACTGTGTAGACATAGGGATTGCCCATGCTGAAAAAAAAAGAAATAATATTATTAACGTAAAATACACATTTTTTCCTTCAATTGCGAATTACGCAAAGATCTTAACAAAAAAAATCAATCTGGTACCTACTGTATGCTTTCAATAGGAGTTTTGATAATAAAGTTAAATTTTTATGTTAAAGTAAGTATATCGCAACAAAATGACTGCTTAACTTTACAAAACTACCTATATTTAATCGAATTAACTATTTAAATGCTTGTGTCATATCTATCATTTTAACGTACCTACGTCATATTAGGTATATCTAAATGTTTATTGATCGTATTAAATTTATCAAGTTATAAAAGTTTGTAACAAAAACAACATATTAATGTACGTACTGAAGAAAACATTACCTACCAATTAGGCACTAATTTTGTAATTTTTGTCATTTATATTAAATATATAATTTGTGGAGGTTGTTTTTCATAGAAATTTAAATAGATAGGTAAGTATAGTGATCATGCCAAAACACCTCATTAGG
This sequence comes from Heliconius cydno galanthus, assembly GCA_036379175.1. NCBI lineage: Eukaryota > Metazoa > Arthropoda > Insecta > Lepidoptera > Nymphalidae > Heliconius > Heliconius cydno. Next base: position 488,814 of record JAKRZM010000185.1, on the reverse strand, counting down.
TTTTTTCTCAAAAAGATATAGCTGTTGAATTCGGCATTGTAACCGTTTATCTTATATGTACCTACATAGATTTATTTGCAAATTAATTATGCAAGAAGAGAAAGTTGGAGGAGTTTTGTTAATATGTTAACATTCGAACCTGCGCATGACATTATTTCGATATATTTATGTCATAAACTTTCACTAATATTTATAAGAATAAATAAGCATAAGATTAATAATTATAATTAATATTCGTCCTGCTTGATGTAGGTAAATACAAAAATTTGTTACTGGAAAAAAATTGTTATTCCAAAAATAGTAATATAAACTTATATTACCGTTCTTCTATAATAAATATTTAATTTTTGATAAAAAAAACGGCGGAAACTTATTTGTACCCCTAATAATTTATATTGCCTTTACAAAATTCCACCTTTGTATAGTAATCATAATGTTTAAGCGTCACCAATCTTCCAATTTTTCACTATATTTCTAAATATATGAAAGAATGTAATAAAATAGTGTCTCTGTTTGCGAGTTTCAGCGTGCTGGGTGGCTAAAATCAACAATGCGCTTTGTCTTTCCAAAGCCGGAAGCCCCTATATTCTGAATATCAATATTCCTTCGGGAATTTGAACCACGACGTACAATTAGTATGAAATGAAGTGACATCTGGGTCACAAAGCTTTTTATTGCTATTATTACTATGTTGACTCTCCATGACTAAATTAAAAATATTTCAAGATTATCGTCTTGAAATTTTTATGTTAAAAAAATTAGGCGTGGTACTTAATAATAGGTATTATATTTTTATTATTTTATATTATATATTTATAAATCTATTTCTTTTTCAAATTTAAAAATTAATTTCCTGAAAATTTTCCACAGTTAGTCAACTCAATATAAAAAAAAATAACCGCTATAATTTAATAGTGTTTCTGTGTTTATTACATAAACGTGCCTTATTCCAACAATATCGAGTATCAGTTTATAATGTTAGATAATGATGAAAACACAAGTAATACTAAACTGGACTGTAAATCTACTAAAAAGAGCCTTAAGACTAAGTTAGTACTTAAGTTTTTCTCGCTTATTAGAGTAGGCAGAGGGAATCTACTGTTAAGGTATTCCAATTTTTAATTCTGAGTACTTAAAGGTACCTGTCTGTGCCACCAGCTGCGTAATAGATAGCGGAAAACGCAGCGTACCAAACCCCAATACCGAGGGGCTGGTATATATGTAGTAATCTGTGGGGTGTTCTTGAAACGACCACTTCCACGAATGCCACACACGAGTTGAAGCCATGAGTGGCTACGTCAAGCCAAAACTGCGCGGGGCTCTGCTGTTCTCTAACTTCTGTAAATAAAAACATGAACTGTGCATAATATTAAAGTGTTTTTACATAATTACCTTTAGTTTTAACCGCAGCTTAGTTTTAAAATATTTATGCGCTATTAGGTAGTAGGTATTGCTGTTTGTTGTGACCTAGGAAGTAACAATAAATGGGAAAGGAATAGTTTCTTGTTTGTTTTATTCAGTTGTCATTACGGTTGGCAAACTACCTACTTATAACGTTATATTGTACGATAATTATATAGAATACTAGCGGCCCCCTCGCGGTTACACCCGCGTGAACTATGTTATTATTAATTTCTGTCTCCATGACTACGTCCTAGTGACGTCTATGCAAAATT
>JAKRZM010000185.1:463937-485996 GCA_036379175.1 Heliconius cydno galanthus | reverse complement strand
TACATATATTTCGTTCTTTCGAAGGCTCAGGCTTTTAAGAGATGTTTGGTAAATCGTATTGTTTATACATTTCCCCATAACATAATGGCATTTACGAAATATTTAAAGGTAGAGGTCAAATTACATATACATATGAAAAACCGTCAAATTCACCATTGTCAGACAAATTGTGGTTAAAATGTATATTTAGTGTTTATGTTTTCTAATTTTCTTTCAAGAAATTAAATTCTAATGTATACCAAGAACTTCATCACAACGTGATCAAAAGGATAAATAAATATACCTAATATAGTCATAATTTGATTATAAAATTTATCGATCACTGGATAATAACGCCCACTGGGCCTGAAGTTAGGGCTAAGAATTAATCCTATAATAGTATTTGTATAGTAGATCCGATCCGACTAACATATAGATAGCTGCTATGTGTAGGTACTGCATGAACCTAACCAGAAGAACCTGTGCCACGAGTCACGAGTTTACTACTGATCTCAATGTCCATTAAATATAGGTCATTGTCCTTAAATTAAACTATTTATTTAATTAATTTTGTACTTGCGTTTGAAAATAAAGAAAAACAGAATGATATTTTTTATTTGTAGACATTTATTTATTATCGTAATATTAATTTTATTACTTATTTAATAACATGAGTATTATATGCGCTATATTATTATAATAACTAGGTTTATAAACAATAACCTTAATTTTTTGTCTCCATAGCCTCGAAAATGTCAGTGCCGGTAATTACATATTATATACCTACCTACATATAACAAACATCAATTATGTTTGTAATGGTATCATAATTTTCTAAACTACATAATCATCGTTATTAAACAATATAAAATATATTATTGCAACTTGATTATTTAATATATAACATTAATAAATAAATAAAACATTTTATTACCATTAAAAAGTATATACATACAGAAGATAAATATACGTATAAGTTTATTTTTTTTTTAAAAATACGCTAACTCAGCTAACGATGCTTGAAGCCTGAATCTCAAGCTGAATAAATAGTGATTTATTTTTCACTAACATCTGCTTACTGAGATGTGCGGGTGCAATGATAAAGAACAACTCTTCCAATTTACTCTTCAGAATTTAAATTCTAATTAAAAAAATATATTAAAATAATAATTAAAGATTAATTTTTATATTTATGTTATATCTTACCTTAAGTAGATAATTATGTGACCATAACGGATACGAATGACGGAATTACCCAACGCAAAATACAGGAAACAACAAAGGTAGGTAGCTTTCTTATGAGTATCACTTTTACAATTTGGATATGATTTTATACTGCGAATCGCAGGACCAGTTTACGAATAATATTTAGTTTTCAAAGTTGGATAATACAGAAAAGGTTCTACTATGAGGTAGTATAGAAATAATTTCGTAACTTACCTGGAAGTTTCTTGCAAATAGCGCAACAGGACACCAGGAAACCGCTGAGTGTTAATAACGTGACAAGTAACAGGCCCCAGTTCGTAAGGTATATCAGCCAGTAAGGGCTGGCACCGCTCCACAAAGACCATGTGAAAATGCTGATAGCTATACAACTCAGGAGCAACCTCACCAGCAGCATGGGCAACGGAGAATCTCCTGGTTGCCATGATGTCAAATAAAAATCACTTATTTTACCATTAGTTGATACCCATAAATCTGAGACTGATACACTTTTACTTAACAATTTTACCATTTTCGATTACTTTACTATTTATATAAAAAAAAATTGTCTAAATAAATAATCCACTTCAGAACACACGGATGATAACAGTTTCGCAACACATCGTGGTATAAGATGACTGAGACCTGAACAGATTTCTTATCGATGAAGTATCATTATCTATACAATAATCTAATATATAAGTAAAATATCATTCACGACAATAAAATAAGGTTTAATATTTAAAAATAACGGCATTTATTAATACTGTTTGGACGAAAATATTATATTTTTATTTTTCACTATAGGCAGCACGCACTTTGAATTATTTGAGAGGTGTAGCCGACTCCGCGCCGCAGCCGCGCTCGGCGGTGCACTTGCGTAAACTGTCCTGCTTTATGTAATCAGCTGATTTGCAGATCCAAACTGGTTGTTATGTCTCAATGTCAAGATGTGTGCCGTAACACTGGCGTTGGTCAACCTCAAGCACCACCATTGACTAAGAAGCGGCCACTTAACGTTTTACGTTCATTCAAGAATTAGCCAAAACAATATATAAGCGATATGTTTTTATAATTAAATATTTTTAATAGGATTAAGTAAGGTAGTTAAACGTTTATAATTTTCATTGCAAAATAAATTTATAAATAAATACAATATAGCCAAACGAATAAATTAATAATTCTATGATGCCTTTAACTGAGCTTATAGGTAATTAGATGGGTAATTAATTCTTGGTTAAATTCATATTACTGATTCTAGAAGCAATTATCTAAGTAGGTAAATCATCACGTTTATACAAATTGGCATGGTTTTATCGATTAATGTTAAGATTTTATTGTATTTTCAAAATGAACTAAGCAGTGCACAAAAACATATACGAGTATATCTAAGAACTTACAGTGCAAAATTAATAGCACTATTTGTATTCCCATTAAGACAGGTCATCTCCCTGCACCTGGTCTGCAATAGCTTTGCATCAGTAAACGGTGTCTTAATCGGTTCCCTACCTACCCTTCATATACTCTTCATAAATCCAGGTGGGCAGACGGAGTATGAGCCGGAGGGAGCGTGAAGCTAAAAAGACAAATAAAAGATAACAATAAATAGTACCTACTAGAGTCATGAAACGTAGGTGAGTGTTGAATATTTCGAAGTCACAAACAGAAAAGGTTAAAGTTAAGGACAAAGTTTATTTATATTTTCTGTTCTGTTATACAAGTCAGTAAAGCCGACGTTAGCTTTCTCTAATTTCAAGTAATTTTTTAGTAGAACAATTAAGGGTCACTAAAGTTCATGATTGACTAAACGTACCTATCGTAAAACATTTATTAAATTTAATAAAAAACTGATAAGTGCGAGTCGGACTCGCCTCGTATTTTTTTCTTTACTAGAATTGTAAATTTCATAACTGTAGGTCCACAGAAAGTACCCACCCAGTTTGATTACAAGTCAAACTTCATACAAAATGCATTTGCACTTTTAGGTATGAAACCCTAAAAATTAAATGTTTGGACTAAGAAATATTATGACTCATTGGAGTCTCTGTATCTATTTTCTTCGCGTCTTTTAGATATTAGTCCCATTCCAATAGCTCCTTACATTAGATATTAGTTTAAAATTGTTTAATTTTTACACAAATCAAGGGAAAAAATAAAAAAATACATAATTTAATTAAGCATTCGGTGAACAGTCACGCCACGCTACCTCCAATGACTTAACATAGAAATACAATGCCTGTTTAAGTTACGAGTGTGAACAAATGTTAGATAAATATGTGACCTCTATAGAAATAATAATTTTAATAAGCAGTAAATAAATCAATTAAAGTATTGTTTCTATATATCTGCACGTGATATCTAATAAATACTTTTAAAAATTAAAATTAAAAGAAGTGTATTCATGTATTGCTTTTTCAGTTTACATGTTTTTTGCTACTGCTATTATAAGAAAAACAAAAAAGATATGAAGTAAATAATATTTCTATTTGTCTATTATGTCCTATTATTGATTTATTAATTTACTCCGTTTATCTAAATTAATGATTGACTTATATTTCTTTGTCAAAAGATATGTTATTAGGGGAAGGGTGTTCTAGATTATCCTCTTAAGAGAAAATGCTCGCAGTTTATACGATATTGAAATTTATACGTATCAAATTTATGCGTGAAGAAGAAAAAAAATTAAATAACATAAAAAAAGTTACATAATTTTTTTATTAACAAAAACAAATAATTATCTTTAAAATCTTGACTTAAATATTCGATAAAACTATACTATATTGGTTTGTTGAGTTATATTAGTTCTTAGAGGTATGCCTTCATCGATGTGTACTGTAACTGAAGGTCTTATAAGACGTTTCGCGATGCTATCCCGTGCAGCTGCAAGACCGATGGTAACGAAGTGCAAAAGAACTAGAAGTATTCCTGTGATGATTACCACTACAGTAGTTGATCCTGGTTGTTCCCAATTTACTACTGGATATACCCATGGATCTCCAAGCCTGAAAAAAATATAAAATTAAGACTTAATGCTGTTGTATATTTGTTGTGTCGTTTCAGGTGAAATGAAGAAAGAAAGAAACATTCTAAAATTAACAACTTCTGTCTGTTGATGAAAACGAGTAGAAAGAAGACAAAGTAACTATGATAATTCCAAATTAGACACAATTAGACATACCCACAAGTAGGTATCTATGTCTAATTCTGTCTACAGGCACCTATAATGTGTTATTATAATATTTGCTTACTAGTTCAAGATAATTATCTATAGTTTTATATAACCGATTAAACCACATGCTTGAAAGTTACTTGCGTTCCACTTCAGCCATATCATGTGTTGTATTTACTATTTTTATTTATTAAAATAAAAGTTTTCAAACTTGCTAAACACAAGCAATATGAAAAATAACTTTTAAATTAATAAGAACATATCTTTAGTAACAGAACAATAAAAAAAATACAGAGGCAGTGTATCGTACCAGTGTCTTATTTTGAATGTGTAATGTACACTAATCGTGTGTATTTTCCTGCATATAGCAAAACCTAGAGTTAAGATACTTTCGCCTGAATTCCAGAATATGAAATGAGTTGAGTTGAGACGTTGCAATTTGTATACCAGATCAGAAAAATGAAAAGAAGTTATTTCCCCTTGTGGGGAGCGAACCAAAATCATCACATAGAAGCCAGACGTAGTCTAATGGAAACTTAGTTGGAACTTACTCATATATTTCTTTTAATTAACTATGATACAAAAAAATTACTTAAGTACATAGGTACATAGTATGTAAATTCTTGTATCAGCACATATTCTAACACGTGCAAATATCTTAATGTGAACAAAAACATTAAATAAAAAGGATGTGCGTGATACATTACAAAGGCATTGTTATGAAATCGAGACGTTCGTGTATTGTTCTTGTTATAAAAATATGTTAAGTTTTATAAACTTACGGGTTCTTGCCGCCAGCGATATAGTATATTATACTGAAGAACACGTAGGTCAGTGCGAAGGCAAACGGATGGACTAAATGCAGGAATCGCGTAGGGTGAGAGGAACTTATGAGATGTAAGAACATTATTATAGAGTTTACTCCGTGGATTGCTACATCCAAGGCTGCGTTGATTTCTTCTAAGAAATCATCTGAAAACATATACATTTTTTCTTATTATAAATGAAAAAAATAAGCCACATTATAAATGAATATTGAGTATTCCCCTCTAGTGGGGATTACCCACAACTAGTCGATTTTACAGTCACAATTACTGCCCCTGCGGCACTACTGGCCTCAATTCTCTTTGATGTAATTTAACTATTTAACAGCGCTTAGTAATTATATAAAAAAACATATTTTAAAAGTTTTAGACGAAAAAGAGTTTAAACTTACCACTATAAAGTATGGCCCAGTAAAAAACGGTTATCAGAAACGCCAAAGGAACAGAGACGTTATGGAGTACCCAAAACGTTTTTACGTACCAAGGTAAACTGAATTCAGCGCCTGCAATAAAATAATTACTTTTTTATTTTAAGCTCCTATCAGCAACTTCTTTATAAGGCGCTTAGAAGAGTTTAAAAATATAAGTTATTTGTATGTACCATTAAATTGTTATAATTATTTCACATTATTTCACTGGATAGAATTAAAAAAAAACTTACTTAAAGGTCCAGCGAAGTATCTTTTTGCGGAAATTGCAGCTCCAAATCCAGTAGATAGAGTCATAAGTGTAAGACCCCAATGAGTTAAATATATAAACCAATATCCAATGGGTATTGGGCTACTTATATAAAATGAGATTGAAGTTATCACTATAGCCAAGGATGTCAGAAAAAGTAATGTCCTGAACACTAACAATGGGAAAGGAGACCTGGTTGTCTGCCACACGCTGATATAAAAGTCCGTTGGCTTGCTATGTTCTAGGCCGATCATGAGCAAGCGGCATTCTTTTTTAAAATAATTAACAATCGCACTCATGTTAACACCTGCAATCCAACCCTCAGAGTAACTCAATGATACACCGTTATCAATAGTGGCCACACCATATCTCCAAACGTGAGTTATCGTGTGACTCAATATGCTTATTTATCAACGCCAAATTTTATCAGTTGCAGTTCTTTGATTTCCAAATACAAGATTACTATGAAGAATTACTTCATTTATGAAGTATAGTACTCTAACCATTAAGATATTTGCCTTTTTCCTTTTGATTATGATCTCTGCTTTCAAGCCATCGTGGCACAGTGGTACAATCTGGACAATCGTGATTGTTATGAGTGCAATTACCTGAGAAATGAATTATTTTTATTTCCTCTCTCTAGTAAGGCAGGTTCCGTTACTCAACACGTCTCGAAGTCGGGCAAAAAACTGAGACCGGAGTATCTTGACAATAGGTTCTCTCTGTCTATTTTGATATATGCTAGATATAAAAAAATACTGATTGAATTTGGATGGTACAGTCGGGGGCCAGGTCTCCAGTGGCTTCCACGGCTTAATGATAATGTGGCGCGGAATATAAATATAATTAGAATATAGTTGTGTGCCTATTTGCAGATTTAATTATTTTTCAAATTCAAAATTAAGAAAACAAAAACAAATTTTCATGACTTTGAATTGACCTTTTAGTTTAAAAGATTTTTTTCCAGTCTAAATTCTGTTATGAGCACAGTCCACTCGCCCTTCCAATTTGATGTTTATAATATAATAATAACTAAAACGATTTTTTTACAAGTGCAATAGAAAAAGTTAAGTTAGAATTAATTCAAAGGAAGTCAATGAACAACTAGGCCATTGTCGCGTTGCAGGAAAAATAATTTTATAAAAAACCTTACTTGTATAAGTGTTTAACTATAGAATATTATAATTTATATCAAAGAGTAAACCTCCGATAGAGGCAATATTGTTGAGGTCATTAAAGTAAATGAAGTTTTGGACTTCCAAATTAAATAACATTTAGTTTTCTATAAAAATAAAATTTATTAATTTTTTTATTTTTTATTCAATATTATAACAAAAAAAATATTATGGCAACACTATAAATTAACATTTAACATATATTATGTAGGTACATAACCCGTCGCGTCGGGTGCTATAGACTCATTAATAAATATTACATAGATATTTTATTCTGTACAAAAAGGTCTTAGAAAAAATAAATAATAATTATATTATAACAAGTTATAGTGATAAATAGTAAGGTAGGTTAAATATATATAACATAAATTAAATTTCAATATAAATTTGATGACTTCGCTGACTTGAAGAACACTGTATCGATGATATTGATTGAAGGTCACGTTAGAAGGATGAGGACCTCCCTATGATCACTTGTAAACATGTATATAAACGTTTATACGATGCCATTTAGAAACATGAGATAAAAATATATTTGAGACTTTAGATATTTAACTTAGTGTTTCTACTAAAAAAACACTAAAAATATTCTAGTTTTTCTAAAATTAAGGAGCTAACGTGAAACTGTCCGTGCGACTTTCACAGGATTTAGCGATAGCATCTCTAGCTACTGTTAGTAGAGCAATAATGAACTGCAGGATGATGATAAGTATAGCTGCGACGACAATCATTATGGCTGCTGCACCTGGGTTTGCCCAATCCAGTACAGGATACACGAAGGCATTTCCTAACCTGTAGAGTTATTTTTATATGTGACTTTTGGGAATATTTAATTTAATTTAACATTTTTGTTTTGAAAATCCACAAGGCGGATGAAAATATTAATTATATATAAGCTTACTTATCGCCTACAATGAGGAACTAGATAACTGTGCTATGATGTTGATAAATAAATATTTCTTTTTCCAAAATAAATTCAATGTTCCTTGAGAAGGTTTCATTGGCTGAAATCTTGGTGATTGTCAACTCGTTTGTACAGTATTTCTTAGAACCATACATACATATATTGATAAACACATTACCCTACTTAGCTTTCATCAGTCGAGTAAAATAATATTGCAATCAATATGAAAAAAATCTTGAAATTTCTTGAAAGATATAAGAATACTTACGGATCGGTCCCTCCAGCAAAATAATATATCACAGTGAATATTACATATACGATGGACAGAACTACGGTGTGGTAGAAGTGCAGCAGATTTGTAGGTTGGCGGGCTGACATAAAGAGGACTAACATTAACACACTGTTCACTGCGTGTATAAATACGTCTAATACCATATTAACAGCGAACTCCTGGTCTGTAAACAGAATAATATAATTTTAGGGATCTTTCTCAAAATATCCTTATAGGAGTACCTTTATTTTAAATTAATATCAAATTCCGTTTCCTAGAAGCGCAGAAAAATATTAAACTTCTAAATTAGAGATTTATGCATCATTTTTGCTGTATTTTATAACAAAGTGAAAACCTATTAATGTAAAAAAGGAAAAAAATCGAAAATAGAAAATTTATAGGTATTTCATAGAAAATAAATGATTACTAACTTATTTCTTCAAATTTTTTTAAGAACAGTTATTAAAGTATATAAATGAAAATAGGCCATTGTGGCGTGTGTGGGTTCGATTCCTACTCGAAGGAATAATTTATTTTTATTACCCTTTTTTTGTCGTTTAAAAAAATATTCAAAATAGTTCGTTCACAAAGTATAATTAAATATAATGAAATGAGTAACATAGATATAATTCTACAATGTGAGTCATTATGTGTTTTATCAAATTTTATACAAATTATACACGAATTAAAATAGTTTGTATGTTACACACGAAGATAAAGAAAATGTCAGCATTTTCATTTCTTGTTACCAATTGATAAAATATAACATAATTAACGTACAGTGCTCCTACTTTTTGACTTTAATTAAATAACATTAAGGTTTTTGTAATATAGTGCTAGTTTTGTAGAGTATTTTTTGTTTTTCAAAATGACGAGTTCGGCGAAAAGAGAAGAACGGAAATGCCTTACTGGCAACGTAGTGTTCTCACACTAGGTTGATGGGTTTGGATGGTTGATATTTGTTTTTCACTGAAATGTAAATAAAAGTAATCTGTTTACTAAGTTTGAAGATTAGTTAAGTATCTACGTTCCGTGTGTGGATTAATCTCTTTAATATATCTAAACATGTTATATCAGTTATGCGTAATGTCTGTATCATGAATAGTTTTTGCTTAAATCATTTCCTTACACGTACAAAAATAATCAGTGGGTAATCAGTTATTTATATTTTTTTATCATCTTTCCTTAGATTTAATAACTACTAACAACCAAATAATGTAATATTACAAGCAAGAAAAATAATTCAATAATCACTTACTCGCTCCAGCTAAAAATATCCAGTAAAATATTGTTATGAAAAATGCTAGATTGATTGCTATTGAGTATATAGTCCAGTAACATTTTATATACCACGGCAGGCCAAAAGCAGCGTCTGGAGAAATAAATAAGAAAGTTTTAAATCCTTAAAAAATATTTCAAACACAGTTATTATCAATGATAAACAGATCGTTTTATGAATTATTAGATGATATACGTATTATGTGTAACCGTTCAAGACTAGCCTGTAAAAATTAAGTAATTGTAACTTAATTAATAATATCGACTGAAATGATAATTTAAGTAAATTGAATAATTATCTTTGATATGTAGACATTATATTGTAAGTTGTATAAATAATAAAATTTTATTGGACAAATCCCTCTTGAGATAAAATAAACGCTAATCGCATATTTCATTTAGCATTAATATTATCATTGTAATGAATTCAAACAGTTATACAAGAAAAATACATTTTACAATATTTATTATTAAAAAAAATACATAGATTTGAATGAAACCAATTAAAACCAAGATTTTTTTTTTAAATATATGTATTTTTATATTATACTGTATTTTTTCTCACCTATAGGTCCTTTGTAGTACGCTCTAGCTGATATTCCAAAAGCAAAACCACTAGCCAGAGTAATTAAAATGAGCCCCCAATGGGTCATATATATAAGCCAAAAAGACGCTGAAACATATATTGCAGTGAGAGTGAAAGATGCTAATAATATACCAATACAGCCACAGAAAAGTATTCCTCTCAAGAACAGTAAGGGTAGAGGAGATCTGTTCCTTTGGAAAGCGCTTATATAAAAATCCGACGCATCTTCATAATTTAAAGTGAACATTTGAAGTTGAAATTGTTGTTTGAAATATTTTTTTATTGCACCCATTTTCACAATTTTCGTAAGTCGTTAAGTTAATTTAAAAGTACGCGCCACTGAACTTCACCACCGTTTCGCTCTGCGCGCGACGCGTCTAAACTACCTCGTCCAAACTCCAAAACGTCTCTACTTTATCACAGATAAGATTTGCGATCGATTTGATAATACTGTGAGTATTAGTCAGTTTCAGCTACATCACATAGATTTTGCTATAAATTGATTGTTAGGATTAGAAGTCTCTCTCTCTCTCTCTTATATACCTAACAATGTTAGGACAATTTTAACTGTGTAGTTAAGTGTTTATACGCGCGATGGTTGTGACTTTATTATAAAAAAATAAAAAAAAATTACATGTAAACTATTCTACTATTATTACCATGTACTTTACTAATACAATATTATCTATTGCAAATGACATTTTAATTATACTTAAAACTAACGACTCACTCGCATCGTCGTCCGCTCTATCTATATAATTTTTTATTTTATATTTAGTGTATTTAAGGGGAAATTGGTCGTTTAGTTTAGTATACACACAATAAATTGTAATTTAAACCATGAACGTTAGAAATTCATGATGTCATAATAAGTACTTAGAACAAGTAAGGAACTAATAATGTTTTAAATTCACAGTGCTAATAACAGATAAGTAAGTAGTAGAGTGTTTCATTGAATGTATCAATTTCCCAAATAATGTTGACTTTATACGAATGAATATTCAATACAAATGAATATACAATATTGCATATTATTGTTACTGTTGTTCTTCACTATTAACAGAATTATGAGAAGGCTCAAAGTTTATTTAGTATTTATTTAATAAGGCAAATAAAACAGACACACATTTAGCATTGTTATATATTTAGTAATCAAATATGATGGTACATGTACATGATTACATATATGTATATGTTGCAGAATCGTCACTATAAATTTAAGATATAGTCCCTTTATGTATTTAAAATGATTGTGTATTAATTTATAGTATACTATTTTTATATATTTTAAATTATAATTGTCACAATTAGCTTTTTCAGCCATATTAACAATGTAATGTATAGGAGTTCCAAAATATGAGATCGTGAAATATTAATTTATGATACATATTTTAAAAGGACGACAAGTCAAACATTTTACTCGCAAATTACATAAAATAATATTAATCAATATTGAAATAATAAGCTTTAAAATTATTCTTTGGATATGGTACGTGATCTTGGATTCATANTAATCCAGATCATATTTTTGTATCCCATTTTCTTATAGTTTTGTACTTTTTCTAAATTATTTATTAATTTATATCAACAGTGAAAATTTTTCATGACATGTTTGTTTGACGGTTGCTAGGGTTCATATTATTGTTACTGTTGTTCTTCACTATTAACAGAATTATGAGAAGGCTCAAAGTTTATTTAGTATTTATTTAATAAGGCAAATAAAACAGACACACATTTAGCATTGTTATATATTTAGTAATCAAATATGATGGTACATGTATAAGATTATATATGTATATATTGCAGAATCGTCACTATAAATTTAAGATATAGTCCCTTTACTCCCTTTATGTATTTAAAATAGTATACTATAAATTAATACTGTGTATTAATGTATAGTATAGTATTTTTATATATTTTATTTTAAATTAAAATTGTCACAATTGGCCTTTTCAGCCATATTAACAATGTAATTAATGTATAGGAGTTCCAAAATATGAGATCGTGAAATATTAATTTATGATACATATTTTAAAAGGACGACAAGTTAAACATTTTACTCGCAAGTTACATAAAATAATATTAATCAATATTGAAATAATTAGCGTTAAAATTATTCTTTGGATATGGTACGTGATCTTGGATTCATATAACTTATTTACTTTTTTTACTAAACATGTGTTACAATTATTGCTTAAATAACTTATGTATAACATAAATAAATAATAGTCCTTAAATTGCCTTGGCAATTCTTTTAGTGAATACAATAAAATAGTTTAAAAATAAACATCACAGATCTTATTTTAATACAAATTTAAGTACAATCTTAGCTAAATAAACTTTACCTAATAATAATAAACTTAAGATAAAAATCTCACTATGAAACCAATGAACTATCGGCATACCCACATCTGCCTTACTAAATAATTATATTTATTACTTACTTAATGTATTTCTGAAAACGATATCCAGTTATGTATTAACTTTTTACGTAAGGTTTCGATAAAGTTCATTGTCGATAGGTGCGTAAATTGTCTATACCAGATTCAAGGGTAAATTATGTACTACTTTCACAATTTTATTACGGGAATTTAATTCATTTAGCACAAATTGCTATTTTTAAATATGAAATTTAGGGCTTTTTGGATATTTCAGTTCTTAATCTCCAAAATATAAATACTATACAGTGTTGAGCCCCTGATACTTAATATTCGTGTTATAATATTTTATATTTTGTTTCCATCATCCCATTTTGTTTTCTTAATAAACGCAAAGCAATTTAAGTTAAGAGATATATTTTTTTGGATGAAATATTAAAAAACGATCAAATTAATTGATTTGTGTTGGTACATCAAGGCCATGACTTTTCCTAACGTATAGAACAATTTACTTGTATCATTTGTTGTCACAGTCTTGTACGTAAGTCTAATCTCATAAATAATTTGGCAGCACACACACATGTTTCTCTAATAAGTTAATGTCTATTCTATAATTACATTGCACTGTGTTCGTTATTAATAACGTATGCGCTTTTGATGTCAATTTGATTTATTTTATATTACCGTAACCTTTTAATATCCGTACACCTATGTTTGTATAGTATTCTTAATTATTAATTTATGCTTCGAAGGCGTCGTTGTACTCTCCACTTTTGTCTATGGAGCATTTTCTGATAATAAAATCACGAAGAGAAGCCACGAGTACCGTGATTATATGCATCAGTGCGAGGAACAGTGCTGTAAGTGTGACAACTACCAATGTTTGTAGGGGCTTAGACCAATCGATGACCGGATAGATGAAAGCGTTGCCCCAACTGAAAAATTCAAATTACGAATTAGAATTAAAAGTGTTATTAATATTTTTAGGATTATTAATATATTTTGCAGAAAATTACAGCTCCATGTAATATAAAATTGGATTTGGGCATTTAAAATATTCCGTTTAAATGAATATCAAAGATAATAAGGCTTAAACCGTAATAACTTGAAATATTACTTAATGAACTTTAAATATTTCTACGTCAAAACAGAATATTTTAAATTGGAAAGATATTTTTTTATTGCTATTGTTTCAAATATTTTTGTAGGGTACCTAGGCTTCTCATATGGATTTTCGGTTTTTTTCGGATTTTGCTTCGTTGATTTACACGTTTTTCCAAAACTATTGCTACTTATCTGATTTATTATGCAAGGAATGATATAATAGTTTGTCCATACTCTAACTTAACAGTCAATGACTCTAATATCAGTATTCACAGTGACAACTGACTTATCTAACTCATCGTCTTGATTATAGTGGTAGCCTTGGCTTAAGGATAATAATGTTTCTAACAAAGAAGAAGGCCACGTCATTAGAATAATTATTATTTGAAAAATATTTTTTTAATATATAATTTGACCTGCTTAGGTGTTTAAGTTTGAAAAACGTTCTCTTACATTCCAAAAACGTTCATACTCTAAATTTGAAATGGCTATTTTTTTGTATCAGGCACCAAACAAGATATCAACCTAGTAATTCAATACAAACTGTAAGTACACTAACATGCAAATGTAACAAGGTCTGTACTCTACGTCAAAAGTTGTCAAGTCAAATTTAGAGCTGGAATTTTATTCTGAGTGAACACAGAACTCAGAACCTTTGTCGGTGGATTCGAGAACGACGCATTACTTAACATTTAACTTGGCTCTCATTTCACATTTATGTTTTTAATGGGATATTACATACCATATTATGGTAAATAAATGATCATATTTAATTACAACTAAGTTATATAGGTATTATATACAATTATTTTTATATATAATTCAGTATTTTTCTTATTAAATATGTTGAAAATAACAATAATATTTGGTTTCTAAACTTATCGCAGAATGGAATATTTCTATACTATGTGGTAACTTCCTAAGATTTATATAGGCCTTTGTTTCGGCACGGATTCTAATTGTGAGTACAATATGTGTACGTAATGTTGCGTAGGACAATCGAAACTATCTATCGGTGTTTTTTTTTGCTTTTATTAGGCGATACGGAGAGGATTTTCAATGTTAACATGTTTCTCACACAATTCAGTTAGTAATAATATTAATTGAGTATAATATTATTTGACATGTGTATTAAAAATATAAAAAAAAAATCACCTTTGGTCGGTGTCAAGCTAATGCTACAACAATCTTACTATAATATCAAACTATTAAGCCTGTTTGTTTTATTAGGCACCGACTTCAAAATTATACAGTCTTTATTTAATTTTCTTTAAAAAATCAAAGTATGTTTTGCTTTATATTAAGTAAATTTATTTCATACTTTTTATTTTATTGTTGGAAGTCGGTTTGTTTTTTGTTAAAAAAAAAATATTAATTACTTATCATGGTAATCTTAGAAGTAGATAAGAAAAATAATAAAAAAAATTCTAACATGTTTTGTTTCAAATAAAACTAGAAAAACTTCGCTAGTGGTAGAAAACATTGATTTACTTCCGTAACCGGAATAATCGGTCTAATTGCCCTATTAAGTGTTTATAATAATTTAGACTATGATTGCTGTGATGACCCTACAACGCTCTTCCATGGAAAAGGTCAATGACAAACTACTATAATTAATTCAAAGCTTCAAATATGCAATTTATAACTATTTTGCAATTTCTTTAACAGTCTTGATAACCGATTAGAATCTTTATACTAAGGTCAGGTGTTTGTAAAATTATTTGTATTGTGGAACGTATATTATTTTTTATCAGTTAAACTTTTTTCTGTTCATTATAATACGAAATACGTTTCCACAGTTACGCTTAACTAAAGATAAAATTGTAACTTGTCGTTGTAAATATGTACGTTTGCCTATTCAAAAGGTCTTTGCAAATATGCGCAAGAGTCTCTCAAACACCAACAAGGTGCTTGTTTTTTGTCAAAATGACTACGAATGTGTAAACAGTAGATACTAAAATATTGTGTCTATATCGAGTGACATTGAGAAAAGGATGTGTGCATTTAAATTTTTAAGATAAATTAAGATTTTTATCAGCTTTACCTTAAAGTTGACTAATGAAGTGTTAAAAATGTATTTTTTCAGTGTATTGATGTCCATTGCAGAGGTATATTTCAAAATAAATCTAATAGTTAATAATTACTATTAATTTATATTTATATTTCAAAAGTTAAGACTAACACTATGCAGTGTCAAGACACTTCGCTCTCCACTTTCCGCCGAATTCTGGAGGCAGTGCGTGTGGAGTGGCTGTACTCAACGCCGCGCTGTAATAGTTAGGAAAAGAAAATATAAAATTTTTCATTTCCTCGAATGGGAATCAGACCCACAGCTACTAATACTACTAGCCCTTGTGCTGGCCTCTATGACCATTTATGCTACCATCATCATTCATCTATCATTTACGCTTATTATATAGTATTTTGTCTGTCTGGATGTGTATCCAATTGTGTAGTTCACAAGTACGATTCACAAATCCCATAAACGGATTAACGCGGACATGGAGAACGGTGTAAATTATATAACCTATCTATAATTCTCTCTGCTTTATAATATTGTAAAGGATGTTTACATATCCTAAAAAAATAAAATAGAAAAGATAAAGGATGTTACTTTAATCTGGTTCAAATCTTAGTTCATATAATTTTGTTTGACCGGTGATTTGCATTAGTGTAACTCTATTTNAGCTACTAATACTACTAGCCCTTGTGCTGGCCTCTATGACCATTTATGCTACCATCATCATTCATCTATCATTTACGCTTATTATATAGTATTTTGTCTGTCTGGATGTGTATCCAATTGTGTAGTTCACAAGTACGATTCACAAATCCCATAAACGGATTAACGCGGACATGGAGAACGGTGTAAATTATATAACCTATCTATAATTCTCTCTGCTTTATAATATTGTAAAGGTGTTTACATATCCTAAAAAAATAAAATAGAAAAGATAAAGTATGTTACTTTAATCTGGTTCAAATCTTAGTTCATATAATTTTGTTTGACTGGTGATTTGCCACTAGTCTAACTCTATTTCTTTTATTTAACACAATATCTTAATTTTAAGTATAATTTGTTATAGGTTTTAGAATACTTTATTAGAATAGAAAGTAATTTAGTTTGCATTTTTTAAGTTAATTTTATACGTATCGTGTATGTATCTAGAGGTATATTGACATTGACCCGAAATGCTCGCTACAAAATGTCAATTGGTCAGTAAATATGAAATTAATTCTATTCAATATTTTATTATATATATTTACTGCAATTTATTAATTAATAATTTTGTATTTATTTGATTGATCAATTTTCATTAACGTGGTTAAATTATCAATTTTCATTATCAACGATCCTTAATTCTTATATCACAAATTAAAGTAAATTAATAAATTTAAGTTACTTTTTATAAAAAATACATGTTTAATCGTCTACACCTGCACTTGAACAATTTCATTTTTTAACGAGGACGGTGTTTTGTCATTCTAATTTCGATATATTAATCGATCTCGATATATAAATCGATATAAGTATAAAGTTTGTGATCAAGGGTTATTATGAAAAATAGAATGGAAATATTTTCAAATAAGCATTTGAGTTACTTTAGAGCAACATCAAGGAAAATCCCAGAATTAAATTGACATTAAAAATAAACAACATAAAATGTTTCGGGTATAACAATGTAGAGAAATATTTACTGATAGAAAAAACTTTAATAAATATTAAAGAAAAAAGAATTAATTTTATTTATACGTACGGATCGTGTCCTCCAGCTATAAAATATGCCACGGTGAACAGCAAATACGCCAGCGAGAAATAAAGAGGCTGCATGATGTGGAGCAGTCGGCTGGGATGCACCGAGAAAATAAGTTCTATGAACATCAGCCCGGAGTTCATACCGTGCAGCATGATGTCCAAAATTGGATTTGGTGCGTAATTCATCTTCTTTCCAGCTGCACCTAAAGTGAATATTTAAACTAATAAATAATAATTTATTTGACGTTGACCATCGTAATATATATCGATAGACCTTATGTTATACATGACGACATATTACTGTATAACGGTATATTTGAGAATATTACAAAATTATTTAATAAAAATATTAATATTAAATATATTTTTACATTTTTTATGTTTGTGTAATATAAATGTCAAATAATAAAAAATGTCCATATTATATTTTGGAAAAAAATAAAAACTTGCTTGTGATATGTCATGGTAATTGTGATTTTTTAATTAATTCAAATTACTCACGAGCTCTCAGTACTGCCCAATAAAACAACGTGATGAGGAAAGCGACTGGAACAGTGATATTGTACAGTACCCAGTACGTTTTAACGTACCAAGGTAGACCTTGTGAAGTATCTGTAATAGAATTTTTTTTTATCAATTTTTTTTCTTTTATTTAGATATTTTAAAAAGCGACTTAACTTTTTTCTCTTGTATAATAGATAGATAATAAGTTTAATTATAATTTATAACATATATAGTCGATTAAAAATTTAGAATTTTCAAAGATGTTTCAAATTCGGCCTTGGCTTGACCTTATAAAACAGCTATTTACCTAATAGTTGTCATCATAACGTAGAAATGTAAATATTCCATTCGAGATTCTTTGTTTATATTTAAATGTATACATTTAATCGAACGCTTTTACAACTTACCATTACTCGTTGTTGCGTAATTAATACGAGCTAATATTCTGCAAGGTCAACGAACCTGTTATTTATAAATATGGTTATGAAACCATAAGCAACAATTATTATAAAACTAACGTACGTTCTTTATAAAAATTACCATTGAGGAACCTATCAAAGCGTTCATAATCCTTTTACTGTAATATACATATGTATGTACATTACAGACACCAGCTTGTTTATTTTATCATATAAATTGTAAAGTATTAAGAGCTGCCATTTTAAAACTAGTCAAGGATGACTTGTTCACTATTATAGTATCGAAACACGGTCTTGTTAATTCATCTTAATTAATTTAAATGTACTTTAATGAGTAAAAGTTTTAAAACAAGTCTATACTAATAAGTTATATATTATGCAGTATTAATATAATAATACCTAACACAGGTATGTAAAATGACATAATATTCATAATGAATAATTTGTTTATTAAAGAAAATAATTGTAACAAGGAATTTTGCTGGGTGGGTAATATGTAATTCTCCTCACGCATGATGACATCTGTCTTCCGCCGACATTCGAACTGACCGTACGCAAGGACAAAGCCTTACCTTGCTCGACTACAGGAGTAAAAAAATACATTTCGTCTTAAAATAATATTTTACAATACAATATAGGCAATTCTTTTTAACTTATATCCAAAAATATATATTTTTTTATATATAAGTCATTTTTAAACTGGTTAACTTATACTTTCAAGCTAGTAAGGAAATTATAAAATTGTTAATTTATAGTATTATTCTATTTATAAGTATTATTTAAAAAAAACATAAACACAAACTACTTACACGAATTCTTTACATATCACTAATTAAGGATAAATTTTACGTCTTCCGTATTTAACATACTATTATGTATGTAGGGTATCAATTTATGTCACTCCTTTCCTTATCTCTACAATTGTTATCTATTAAGAAAAATTGAGTATTTTTCTAATTAGACCAAAAAATAATTTTATTTCAAACTAGCATAAGCCCGCGGTTTCGCATGCGTCGTTCAGCGGTTTGGACTCTGCCTAAATATATTTTAAAAACTCCAACCTACACAAACATACTTCCTGTGGAGGAATTTGATCATAATTTACAACTTTTTAAAAATATTCTTATTTTAGATATTACCTAAACAATAGTGAACTCAACGAAAATAATATATCAATAGGCATATTTCAGTGATTAATTTTTGTACATTTCCCCATTTTATTAAAGTTACAAACGCACAAAACATTTAAAAAATAGAACTTATTACTATACATTGCTATGTGTTTAAATGCAATTCTAAACTCAGTACATGTTTAAGTCTGGTAATTATTTACATAGAGCGGATACCGTTTATAATTAGCTTATCAATTCAAATTAGTAAAAATATTAAACGGGATGTTTCGTAACTCACAGTAATGATTATTTTTTTAGTAATACCTTCTCGTGTGTATATTTAAATTATCGATACTATTTCATGGTCAACGAGGTTTTATTTTGATTAAAATAAGCGCTAAATATTTCGATGATGCAACGTGTAAATATTTATGTAGAACATTAATTAAACAAATGTCAATGTTGTTAAAGTAGCTCATAGCTGTCCTAACCATCTTCACGAATTTCCCGCTTTTAAAAATATCTAGACATAAGCCAAAACAATTTAACATTTTTGCTCGTTTAAAGATTTTGCACGCTGAGTTACAGATCCAACTTTTGTTATTTAGATTGATAAAACTCTCACATATATAGTAAATTTACATTATACAAATATGTTCCAATTACGTACTACAGCCTTTATTGTACGGCGTTGAACTAGTATTATTATTAGTTCAATTATTAATTGCAATGAAATATATTTTTGTTTTACACATACTTATAAAAAAACATTTGCACCCTTTAAAATGGTTAATATGGCAACTCTATGTTTTATTTATTTTTATATTAAAATTAGTATTTTTGTTTGCAGGGCACTGGGTTTTTGTTACGTAATTCTTACGTAAAAATATAGAAAAGTAAATGATTAGACAATACTAATGTATAGTTAGTTTAATCAATATACGTACATAAGTACCGAGTCTGGGATAAGTAATGTGCCAATGCATTTTGCGACACGAATGGGAGCAAGCTGGTGCTATTTGTGTGCTGCTAGATTGTTGCGATGTCAGACTTTACCCACGTGCTCTTTCTTCGCATCACAGCGTGAGCCAACGATAAATTTAGAGATATTTTTTATATTATGGCTTATTTTAGTTTTTTTTCCCTAGTGTTAACACACTTCTTAATTTTTAATATTTTATTTTTATGTTCGATTTAATAAAGGTGAACGATAAAGTTGACTATCACTGCACGAGAGTGGTAGACGCAATGTTGTTCTTGATGATATAAGGAACTAAATATTTAACTTGTAAACTAATATTTTTACTTAAATGACACATCGGACAAGAGTAAAAATTATGAGGATGCAGTGTCCAGAGTAGAAGAAGTGATGTTTTTTTATGTTGGAATTTTTTTATTCACTCACACAAACACGAAGTTCAGCTTAAGCTTTACGAACTATATTATAGTATAAAAAAAGTAAAAGTGATTATTTTTAGTACACTCGAAGTATTTTATACGACTATTGTACCTGTGGCAAAACGTTAAATTTATGGAAGAGTCTCAATTGTAGTATCAAGTAACTTACCGGACGGATGACCACGAATATTCTTGATTGCGACCACGATTCCAAAAAGAGACTCCAGGAAAATTAGAATTAAGCCCCAGTGAGTCATGTACAACAAAAATTTTTCTCGAGGTCCCCAAAAATGTGCAGTCGACCAGGAAATTATGACAATGGCCCACAGGAAAATTGGTATCCTCCAAATAAGAGGCGACAGTCCAGCGTGCCAAGACCTCCCAAAAAGTTCAGCCGGTTCGTTCTCTTGCTTAAGAGCCGCCGTACAACAAGAATAGCAGTTAGCAGGAGCTTCCTCCTTCCAATTCTTTACTTTCGACATGTCTAAAATTTTTCTCGTAATATATTTCAATAAAGTAAAAATGAACCGTTTTACGTCTTTACAATTAGATATGGGGCGCTGTTTCCTTGGGAATACTGCGAATTCTGTGAACAAATTACACGACGTTTTTATTTCATAAATCTCATGGGAATCTAATCTACGCACCACAAACCAATTATAGCCTTGTAGAGCACAATGACAGCATCTACGCAACCTTCACCCAAAAAAAAATGAATTCGGCCAACTTGAATATATCGTATTGTGTCTACTGTCTATGTATGAATGACCGTGAGAAATGATTTAACGTATCACCGCAACGTTTAAGGCACGATATCAGCGTCTTATACATTTGTAATATTCCATCTCATAAATAACAATTATTTTTAATTGCTATTAAGAGCAGAAATATGTAGAGTTAAGAAGATTTGGACACTCAAAATGTTATGAATGTTATACCTAAATATTGGTAAAGTATAAATTAATTTTACAATTTATTATATATCTAGTATCTATCAATATCAAAAACAAGAGACATTGGTTCGTTTGTTTATTTGATAATAATTTACATAATGATTTGTTTTTTTACCAGTAGAATTGAAAACTTCCGCCAAATCCTACAGGAACTATAATTTGAATTCTAAAAGATCACTAACAACGGCGACATACAGACGACTACCGGTATTGATCTCTTGCCTCTTGTCTGGAATACGGTCTAGCTAAAACGACGAATTTTATGATATAATCATACATACTTTTCAAGTAATAACTATGTTATTAAAATATATGCTTATTAACGTTGTATATATATATATATATATATATATATATATATATATAA
>JAKRZM010000185.1:372406-463147 GCA_036379175.1 Heliconius cydno galanthus | reverse complement strand
GGTTGCATTAGGGTTTAATTAATTTTCACATTATCTTAAGTGCTTTGCAAACATACATTACATGAATAATCCAGTAGTTAAAGCGGGCGAAGCCGCAAGAGGGTCGCTAGTGTTTAAATAAAACACGATTCACATAAGACATTGAAAATTCAAGGAGTTCAACAAAGCTTATTAAGCGCTGGTATTAAAATTAATTTATTAAGGATATATATAAAAATATTATCTGTGCCATCATTTTAAATGTCAAAATAGTATTTTGAATGTATAATGCATATTAGGTATAAAATGTCAGATTTATTATATTAGTGTCCAAGTATGATACTTATGTTAAAGCGAAATAATTATTTATAAGTATAGAATTAATTTATTTAAATTATTATTCTTACTGAGACAAACTACTATGTTTATTAAGGTACCTATTGTGCACAATTGCACACATGTTTTTAAATAGAAACATACATTAAACAAAAAGTAGTAACGTTTAAAAACAAAAAAGTAATTTATTACTATTTTTTCGTGGAAATATTACGCAGGTGGAGATTCTAATTTTAAATGCTTTTGTATGTATTTAAATATAATTATACAAACCAAATCATCCAAGCATTATAAAAATAATGTCGAACTTTTAAATAAAAAAAATAAGTAAATAAAAATAAGTAAAAGTATAGTTTTACTCTTAATTATATAGTGCACATATACATTCGTTTTTTATTTATAATTTAGTAAAATGTAATAAGAATTATAATTAATTAGTAAGAAATTTTCCGGTAAATAAACAATTAATTAGTTCGTCATTTGTCAAGAAGCTTAAAAAAGGAAAAAGGCGGTAGTAACAAAAAAATAAATATAAGAAATAAGATTATTTAAAAATAAAAATACAAGAAATAAATTATGCTTACCATTTTATAATACGAAATAGCTGTATAAGAGTTATTATTACCACATACACTTTAATTGAAAATTTAACTACATTATTTTTATATATAATATTTTTGTTCAATTAATTTATTATCGATGTTTTCGGTTAATAAAAAAAACATAGGCGCCGCGCCGTGCGCACTTTAGCGCAAGAGAGCGACTGACTTACACTCGATATATCGATGCAAAGATCTAGTAGATGAGCCGTAAGCGCAGGGCTGCCAATTAAATGATAATAATTGGTTACTAACAGAAACATAAATATAAGTATAAAAATATATATAAAGTTCTTCGCTCTATGAATAGAATCAACATTAATTTTTCACAACATTTTAAGAAATTGAAAGTGATTAAAGTATTATAGAATAGAAAACTGGTTTGATCGTATAGCTCTCGATATTAGTTTGTTCCTATCCATACACCACAGTTTTTGTAAAACAAAAATATAAAATTAATATTATTATTAACTACTAATATATATAAAAAATACGTTTTGTAAATAGGTGTTATTATATTAAATTGTTGTGATTCGAAAATAATTTTTTTATTGTTTTTTTAATAAAATTTTCTTTATATCGTTATAATAAAAAAATAATGAAATTTCATTTACTTTTATAAGAAACAATATTTGAAGATTATTATTATTAAGATTATTATAATATAAGCTACACGAACAAAATCTGATTTAAAATAGTTCGGCACCGTTGTTTGTAATTGAAATTAAAAATATATATATCACTGAGATCGCAGGAACATATTAATAATTTTAATTTTTTAATTTTTAAATTGTCTCGTGTCAGGCAAACATAATCGGATATACATATTTTTTTACAACAAGACATAGTAGCGTGGCTCTAGTGCCTTAACCTCATAAATCGCTATTTTTATTAAAAATAATGGGTAAGTTATAATTAAGTTCAAGGAGCAGTCACGGTTCGTATAAAATAATACCAGCCCTGATTAAACGGTGCGTGTGCGCCGTCTACTATTTTTCAAGGTCCGAGAAGAAAATCTGTCTTCACGCACCGCCAGTCATTCCGATGCCTTCTAATATCGTTCCTGCATATGTATAATACATAGACATAGAGTGTTCAAGCGCAGCAAAACCTTAATATGTTTCTATACTATGGAACATTATAATTATAATATAGCTACTAATTCATTGAAATAAGTAATATAATTTTATATCCATTCAGGCTAAATAAAATTCATATTCTTAAAAAAATTGAACATGTGTTTAATTAATTTCGGTAGGTGCCAATCCACGGGGTGGAAAATAAAAGCTCACTCAAAAAATAAACCAATTTAACAATTAAAAAAAGTAACTTTATAGTAAGAAGCTTATAAAAAGCCATGTTTAATTTCATATTGGCGTTGAAGTTGAACGCTACTAACGCACAGTACTTGGTGTCATATGTTATAAGTTTATAACTCGTGGCGAAGGGGCACAGAGTGTGACTGTAAAACCAACTGGTTGTGGGTTCGGATGTTACTCGAGGAGATGAAATATTTATTTAAATTTATATTTCCATTTCTTCGCTCTGATGTCGCGAGGCAAAACGCGGCATCCAGTTCTGCCATTCAACACGCAATGCCCCCAGAATTCGGCACAAAGTGGAAACGGGTTTGTACGGTAGTTACGGTAGGTTCCCTCTGCCTACTCTGATATGTGTAAAGTTTTTTTTTAAACACTCCTACTTACTCCCTGGAGTGCCCCTGCTATTTTATACGGGCGACACAACAGTTTAATGATTATATTAGCGACTATAACAATAGTAATATTACTTAAAACATACATAAATTTAATAATATATAAAATAATAAATAAATAAATAAAAACTAATAATAATATAAACATAATAATAATATAATATATACATTGTATTTATGTTAATGTGTTATTGAAGTCTTTAAGTGTGCTAAAGATGTGAGATATAAATTTAATATAAAATATACAACATTTAAAGCTTTTTTTTTTAATTGTGTAGAGTTTGTAATGTTTACTTTTACGCCACTTCATGGCAAATACTGTTAAATATTTTTAGTACAAAAAAATGACAGACGTGTTTTGTTTCTGTGTTATGAAAGTAAGAGCTAGTAAGAGCAATTAAACAGGACATTAGATTTGCTATTATTATTTGTTTAGGCGTTTTGAGTCATGTTCTAAAATATATTTTTTAAATAATCTCTATAGCCATTTAATACACCCCAAAAGTTTTTATTCGCTGAATAATTATACGAATATTATAAATGTGAATGTAATTATATTTGTGACGCTTTCATGCCAAAACTACTTAACCGATTATCATGAAACTTTGTATAATACAAAAATAAATTTAAGCGAACGACGTCGCGTTTGATTCTCTAGTTGAATAATTTCATTTTTAAAGTAATTTCCTTTTCAAATGTATGGTAAAAAAAGTTCTATTAGAAAAGCCTACATTACACCTTGCCTACAAGTATTATTAGAGCCTTAGCTTAATTGCTTCAAAGCCGTAGACCACTCGTTTTCATACCTTTTTGCTACTGAAAAATAAATAGTTGGTACATTTATTTTACAACGACAAAATGTCGTGCTTCAGGAAGTTCAATTTCACAATTATATCGTAGTAGTTAGTACCTATATTGTTTCACTTTCAGTTAAAAATCAAATCAGTAAGAGAGAGTAGTGTTAAGAAACTTCGTTCCGCATTTTCCGCCGAACTCTGGAAGCATTGCGTGTTTAGCGGCGGAACTTAACGCCGTGATTTACCTCGACACACGAGCGAAGTAATGAAAATATAAATTTAAATAAATATTTCATTTCCTCGAGTGGGGATTTTACTAAATACACAGTAACTGCTTATCTTGCACTGCAGTAACATCATATTTTGGGCAACAAAGAAGTCGATGTGAATCTCGTAAGATTGTGGGATGCAATTCATATATACACCTACATAATATTATCAGCATAGAAATGATGAAACAAAAAAATCACAAGAAATTATTTTATTATCACGAATAATTATTACCATTGGGTACCTATTATGTGGAAAAAGTAACACATTTGATCTACTTATTATTTTGTACTACTTTGACCACTTACATAGCTATTGATACAAATTTATAATATAAAAAGTTATTGCTTCAATAAATTATAATAAATTATCCTAAATTATACATACCAACTTAATACTCTATGCATGACCCATCACAGAGATTTGCCTAAACAAGATACTGGGCGGGAATAAGTTAAAAATATGAGAGGGAATAGCAGAAAAGTAACTTCCCAAAAGGTATAAAGGATAAGCTTAACATGGTAAACTTACAGAAATGGTAAAACCAGCATTCATTGTAAATACTTATACTAGGAAAATAAGATGACGTTAATCAGAAAAATGTCAGGGAAATCCGTATAAGGAAAAATAATAATAATTATTTATTTATAAAATTAATGTTAAGTTTATCGGGAAACACGCATGTGCGCATGTAGCACGTAAGCTTGATAGTTTTAATATAAATATTTTTAACTTATTCACATCTAGTAAATGTAATATTTAGGCTAGGAACAAATATTTAACTTCTAAAATCACAATGATTTTTATCAAGTGGTAAGGTGAGAATATATTATTACGTATACATTAAAGTGGGATAATTCACTTAGTAAATAGCACCTTCGTAATAGGCAAGGTTAAGAGATGTCAGATTAGAGACATTACATTCTGTATTTGTCGCATTTAAAGATAGAGTGTTGAGTAGCGGAAGTAGGAAGTAAACGCAACGTTTTGTTTTACCAGAGTGGAAAAATGACGATATTTCATTACTCCGAGTGATAATCGAACCCCCTAACTCGCTGAGAGTAAGGCACCGGTTGCACCACTGTGGCTTCAAAATAAAATTCACTTCGTAAATGTTGATTTTTGAAGTACGTATGTATGCACATATAAGCTTATAGAAATTCTCGCATTGTTAAAAAATCTTTGGATTTGCATAATACTTAATTATAGGTATATATTAATATCCTATTACATTTAGCTATAGGTACAAAACAGCTTTCATTGTAGCTTGGAAGCTATTTTTTATTATAATACGTGACATGGTAACAGTATACTATTCTTAGTATTTGGTGTTTATTATATAAATTGACCTTATTTATTAATTATAATATAACATTAAATAAATGCATTAACTAAAACCGAATTACTCAGTTATCATGTGTAATTTGTAGATGTATTAGTAAATGCCGTAACTCAAAAATAATTATTATTCTATGTCATCTAGATTTTATTTATAGAAGCAAAACAAAAGGTTTGGGCAGTTATATCGTCAGCCTTTCTATTGATGTAATAAAAAAAATAAAAACATACATAAATAATATGTTTATTACATAGATATGTATTATGTTATTTTTGTGTTTTGTACTGAATATGGGATAATCGAATATTTATTTTACTAATTTAAATTGTATACTTTAAGTTATACAGTTATCATAAAAAAAATATACGGAATATGATAATATAATTGTATATGTCATATGGCCTATGGCAATATAATTATGTACATTTCATACGGTATATGACGATATAATTGTGTATGTACTACGTTAACAGGAAAAAAATATAAACATATTATGTGTGAATGTATTGTGTGTTTGAGATTCATCGATACTTTAATAAAAAATATAAATAATATTGTAGCAAACTCGTCATATTTCTATCCTAATTCTAATAACGTTCAATATTATTTGCTATAGTCAAATTATTAAATTTTATACAATAAGAAAAACAATTGAAGAAGTTTTTCGTTGATTTATGTTAATATTTAATCTAATGACGCTTGCAGCGAATTGGAATGAAGCTGATGTGTTAGTAGTATTACTTTATTTAAATATACACTAACAATCGTAATACTGGTAAATAATTATTGAATTATAACATAGTCAATGGTTTGGACAGTTAAACTCCTTAACTTTAATCTATAATTAAAATACATTAATCAAGCTTTATTTGGAGTTAAAGCTTTCTTAAAAGTTCTTCCTTTGAGGAAACTTTTAAATTTTCTCACATAATCTACATGTTTTTGATTTACGATACACTTAAACGCAAGATGCTGTGGATTGTCATTTTATGAGTGGGCTTTACTGCACTTATAGTTAAAATCACACTTGCCATTCCATGTTACGTTGAAAATTGTAAGGAGCATTTACGGAATGTCTTTATCTTCTACGCCGGAGCTATCTACCATGCTTCCGTTGTTTCTTCGATCAGTGCGTGGGTAGAGTGAGCCGGTCGACCTGGGAACGAGATGGCAGCAGTCTGGAGGCAATGTACGCCCGCGCACAGGCGAGGCAGGTGGCGACGCCGTGCGCGAACATCATCACTGCAGCACATAGTGCTACGAAACCGAAGGCTGATGCTGGAAAAGTAAATGATTAAATTAGAATTTAAAATAACCAATCATATTTTTATTAAGTATTCTAATAATGAAGATATGAAGTGAACAGTTTTTTAGGAATTTTAACTATCATAACTAGCGTTAAGATTACCCAATTACCACTTTCCGGCTATTTAGAGACATTGCGTGAATTGCTGATGTCAACGCCGCGTTTTGTGACACTAGACCAGACCAAAGGAAAAAAACTTTAATTTTATTATTGCAGAAGTGGTAATTGATTTCACAAATGTATACAATACAATACAATATTGTATTTGAAATATAATATTATTATTGCCATTGCGCTACGATAGTGTTAATTACATTTAATTATTTAATTATTATTAATAATAATTAATTGAAGAACAAAATAATATTAAGCTACGAGGTTTTTTCCTATAATTTATGTTATTTATGTTTGACAAGAATGACATTATAATAATAAAACTGATACATACGGTAGTTCATTTTATTATTAGGATCTCACTATTATGCTCTTACATTTATATATTATACTTCCAGATTTAACATCTAAACCACGAAATATAAAATAATCTATGTTACCTATTTAAAAGGTGTAATAAAAAAAAACAAAAAAAAAAAAAATTGTACTATATTTTAAAAATCTATTTTTGCGTATGTGCAAATGGCAATTAAAGTCGGTAAAAATCTGAGGATGAGCTAATTACTGACATGACATAGAGTGGAGTCAAGGTTAATAAAAATAATTTGTATGATTTGGATAGTCTTGATTAATCTTTTACGTGTTTTATTTATTAAACGTATATAAAGCGACGTAAAGTTGCTTTTGTGTTAAATAAATAGTCTTTTATATTGTTCATTTTGCTATAAAATATAATGCTATCAATGTAGACATTAATTTAAAGTGGGGAACGGAGTGTTTTAACACTAATTTTTCTTTGTATGAATATTTTAGCGTGGCGCAGCGGAACAGCGCCTGACCGTAAACGTGACGATTGTGAGTTCGATACCCATCCTCGGGGGAAATAATATTGTTCATTTCTCTGTTTTAGCACTCAAATCAACCAACACTGCTGTCTGGAATTTGGGTGAGAAGTGGAGAACAGTATGTCTGGATAATGGGTTCTTTCTATCTATACAGTTTTTATGTTATAGTTCATTAACCGCTATGGGTGTTATTTTGCAAGGTGACTGTTTTCAGCGTTAGTTCTTTAAATTTTAAACTTACTAGTGTTATATTACTGTGTATTCGTATTTGTTTATCCACAGGTGATATAAAATGCATTAATACATTAGTCACTGATAAAAATTTGCAATCGCAATGAAAAGTAAACATGATACCTACATGTATTCCTAGTATGGGTGTACGTGGTTTCGAGAAATTCAATGCAATGATGAAGGGTGTCGATAAAATGTTATAATATTATATAAATAGGCTATAATATATTAAATAATTTTCTACTACATTTTTTCCACATTGATTAATACATAAAATGTTTAATTTTTTATCAGCTTCACGCTGAATCCCGCATACATAGCAGGGTAGGCAGAGGGAACCTGGGAAATATTTAATTTCCTTGAATATGAATCGAACCCACAACTTGCCGCGTTTACAACCTCGCGCTTGTACTAATGTACAATTACCGGCTTCCTTTTATAAATCAAAATAATTAAAAGAGTTAAATATTTACCTGGTTTATTCCAATCTAACGCCGGGTATATAGCGGGTAAACCTAGTCGGTCTGTGCCACCAACTGCCCAGTAGAAAGCACTAAAGACGCCATACGCGAGGCCTGCGCCTGCGCCGAATATTGCGTGCGCTGCTCGAACGGGATGAGCTGTGAGGGCAAGCTCCAAGAGCATCACGAATGAGTTACCCCCATGCACGAGGATGTTTAGCGCATTAATTTCATGAATTCCTGTATATTAGAAAATTATTTATTATAGTAAGTTTATTATTGTTTGTAGAAATTGTAAGAAAGGCTTAGAGACGCATGTCTCCATTTTTATATTTTATTTAAAGACGTTTAACATTAATGATTTATCGAGTGGAATTTGAATTTAAAACCGTAGTAGTGCAAATACACACATACAATCTCTCACACGTTCGCTCGTAACTCATACATAATGATGCAATTTCAATGAGGTTTACTTGTTGAAAAATAGTACACTTACGAATTGTTTACTAAGTTGTTATCGTCACTTTTATTTACTTCCTTTCCAATAACACAAGTTTCGTTGTTTATAATTTCGTACCGTAAAATATGTGCCATAAACAGTTTTAATGACAATTAAATATTTCTATGCATACCATAGAAATATAAGTATTGATATATAAGTCAACGTACTAGGATCATGAACCAGCGTCCAATAAATGAGTGTGATGACGAAAGCAAGGTCAGTTGCGACAGTGTGGGCCAGCCAGTACGCCCGACATATTAATGGTGTCCTCTGTCGACGTGGCATCGGTAGCTCTTCGTCTTCACATGCTTCATGAAATGTAAAAAATATGTTGTTGTATTTATGGTTATATTTCTAAAAAAAGAAGAATATACAAAATAAAATTACGCTTCTGTTAAGTGATTTTTAAACATCTACACTAAAATTTGCATAATATGATGGATGGTGCAAAAAATTTCAAAAGTGAAATTATATCGGAAATAAATTTAATATTCCCTCAAAAATAGGCTAAAAAAAAAGCGAGAAATGTCTTTTTAAGTTACTAGTGAAGACTGAGCTAGTTACTTAACATCATCTCGTCCAATATTGTGTTATTTTAAATTACCATCGTATTTCGTCAAGTACACAATGTTAAGATCTACAAGTCACAATTTTTTAACTCGTTCTTCATCTGTGACATATCTAAGAGCTGGAGATTCTTTAGACTTTACAATATATTTTTAAAGATGCAACGCTAGAATGTTCTGTTTGTCTGACAACATATTGTATGTAATAGTGAAAATATTGACAGACGTACCATAGGAACGAGAAACAAGCTTACATTTGTACCACCAAGCTATCGCCACCAAAAAGATAATCCCTCTATCAATCAGTCTATAATAAAATTCCAAAATATATTCAAAGCTTCTACAAAAACTCAATACATAATATTTACAGGATAAAAATGTGTGAAATTAAAAACAATTGAACTTTTTGCAGTTAAGCTGCTAGTCTTATCATTTTAATGTATTAATTAGATTTTTGGTTTAAATTTCAATCAAGATATTTCTCATAGAATTTCCTTATCAGGTAGCGTCACCTTAACCAGTTCTTTCGATAATAAACCTCAAAACATTTTTAGAACCAAAAGCACTCGAGCGAAATCATTTAGTTAAAATTATTACAAAAAAAAAGGAATTACACTTTTTTACTCTATCAGTACTACCTGTTTGCACCTAAAAAAAACTACATATTTACCAATAATAACATGTCCCGTTTTACCCTTTGGACACGGAACCTTAAAAACTACAGTTTCAGATTAGTGAGATGAAACGCACCAATAAACAGATAAATACAATTCAAAAAATCATTATTTTTTGAGCTTTAAATGCCCCCAATAATATTTTTTTCTTATATATCTTCAATGTAGTACATACATAATACATTGATCAGTTACGATTCTATTATAAGCATAGATTTCATTCCCCCGAGTAGGAATCGAACCCACCACTCATCCCATTTACAACCACACACTTATGCTCCTTCTTTCTTTTATAAATTGCCAAAATTTGACATAGCAACATTCAATTGTAACAACAAAGCGCCCATAGCGATGGTAATTCCGGTTGGAATAATAATATCGCCTACGTACGCCGTCCATGCATCAATTGTCGTTTGTAACAATATCGATTTGGACGTCAATAGCAGGAATGAGGAACCAATGAGGATAATTGTGGCGGGTGACGGGTGACGGGTGACGGCCCACTCCGAGCTTAATTGATGCGAAATTGTATCAATCAGCCGCACTACAAACGTTCGGTCCCCTCGCGTTCTGTTACACAGATTCATGACTAAGCTGTGCGATGTTGCTTAATAAAACTATGTATAGTATAGAGATGGTTTCGATACTTTCTAACATTTATATAATAATTATATTTGTAGTCGATTATACTTAGATTCATGTTTTAAGTGTATCTCAATATATGATATCCAGATAGAAGGGTTATAAATAAACCGAATCGGTTAGTGGTGTAGTTTTAATTATTCTTTGATAACAATATATACAGTAAATATGTATAAAAAAGTTTGTTATTATTAGACTAAATAAAGGAACAAAGTAATAAATATTTGTTAGTNTGAGTTACCCCCATGCACGAGGATGTTTAGCGCATTAATTTCATGAATTCCTATATATTGGAAAATTATTTATTATAGTAAATTTATTATTGTTTGTAGAAATTGTAAGAGAGGCTTAGTGACACATGTCTCCATTTTATTATTTTATTTAAAGACATTTGACATTGAGTTCTAGTACCCAACATCAAATTTGTCTTATCAGACTTTAATGATTTATCGAGTGGAATTTGAATTTAAAACCGTAGTAGTGCAAATACACACATAGAATCTCTCACACGTTCGCTCGTAACTCGTACATAATGATGCAATTTCAATGAGGTTTACTTGTTGAAAAATAGTACACTTACGAATTGTTTACTAAGTTGTTATCGTCACTTTTATTTACTTCCTTTCCAATAACACAAGTTTAGTTATAATTATAATTTTGTACTGTAATTTGTGCCATAAACAGTTTTTATGGCAATTAAATATTTCTATGCATGTCATAGAAATATAAGTATTGATATATAAGTCAACGTACTAGGATCATGAACCAGCGTCCAATAGATGAGTGTGATGACGAAAGCAAGGTCGGTTGCGACAGTGTGGGCCAGCCAGTACGCCCGACATATTAATGGTGTCCTCTGTCGACGTGGCATCGGTAACTCTTCGTCTTCACATGCTTTATGAAATGTAAAAAAATATGTAATTGTATTTATGCTTATACTTCTAAAATAAAGCGATTCTTAAAAATATACACTAATATTTAAATAATGTAACATCCGTCCAATATTTTATTATCTTAAGGTACGATCGTTATTCGCCAAGTGAGAAAGTGTCAAAGTGCTTTTTATAATGCATTATTTCTTAGTCCATCATTATTGTTTGAAAATAGCTAAGTTGCAGCTACTAAAATATTGTGCTCTATTTTGACGACTTATCTAAGAGCTGGAGATTCTTTGCACCATGTTTTTAAAGATGAAAGCAACGCTAGGATGTTCTGTTTGTCTGTCAAAATTGTATGTAATAGTAAAAATATTGACAAACGTATCATAGGAACGAGAAACAAAGATACATTTGTACCACCAAGCTATCGCCACCAAAAAGCTAATCCCTCTATCAATCAGTCTATAATAAAATTCCACAATGTATTCAAAACTTGCTTCTACAAAAACTCAATACATAATATTTACAGGATAAAAATGTGTGAAATTAAAAACAATTGATTTTTTTGCAGTTAAGCAGTCTTATCATTTTAATGTATTAATTAGATTTTTGGTTTCAATTTCAATCAAGATATTTCTCATAGAATTTCCTTATCAGGTAGCGTCTCCTTAACCAGTTCTTTCGATAATAAACCTCAAAACATTTTTAGAACCAAAAGCACTCAAGCGAAATCATTTATCATTATATTTTGAGTTTTAAATGCCTGGGGATGCCAATCCCCAATAATATTTTTTTCTTATATATCTTCAATGTACAGACACTGATCAGTTCTGATTTTATTATAAGCATCCCATTTACAACCACACACTTATGCTCCTTCTTTCTTTTTTAAATTGCCAAAACTTGACATAGCAACATTCAATTGTAACAACAAAGCGCCCATAGCGATGGTAATTCCGGTTGAAATAATAATATCGCCTACGTACGCCGTCCATGCATCAATTGTCGTTCGTAACAATATCGATTTGGACGTCAATAGCAGGAATGAGGAACCAATGAGGATAATTGTGGCGGGTGACGGTTGACGGGTGACGGCCCACTCCGAGCTTAATTGATGCGAAATTGTATCAATCAGCCGCACTACAAACGTTCGGTCCCCTCGCGTTCTGTTACACAGATTCATGACTAAGCTGTGCGATGTTGCTTAATAAAA
Organism: Heliconius cydno galanthus; assembly: GCA_036379175.1. Lineage (NCBI taxonomy): Eukaryota > Metazoa > Arthropoda > Insecta > Lepidoptera > Nymphalidae > Heliconius > Heliconius cydno. The sequence continues at coordinate 450,681 of JAKRZM010000185.1, read as the reverse complement.
CTATGTATATTATAGAGATGGTTTCGATACTTTCTAACATTTATATAATAATTATATTTGTAGTCGATTATACTTAGATTCATGTTTTAAGTGTATCTCATGTACTTCTCTGTCAATATATGACATCCAGATAGAACGGTTATAAATAAACCGAATCTGTTAGTGGTGTAGTTCTAATTATTCTTTGATAACAATATATACAGTAAATATGTATAAAAAAGTTTGTTATTATTAGACTAAATAAAGGAACAAAGTAATAAATATTTGTTAGTTATTGACTCTGAAATAACAAACATTCTTTGTCCATATTTTTAGTGTAATTAAATTCATAAACATCCTATAATCTCTAACGAAATACCCATGTAGATATAAACAAAATAATAGGAATTCATTTGTGACTAAAGGTATGAAAGAAACAATAAAAACTAGTACAAATGCTAAAACATTGACTTCATAGAAATTAGAGACGAGCGTAACCGTGACATTGCACAGGGTTGTTAATTATGTCCCAGCCATTGATGTTTAACAATACGAGTATGTATGATGTAGAGAACATAACGCATTGTAAATGACTGGCAAATGATTTTTATCGTTTATGCACTATAATAGATATGTGTCTATGTAAGAACCTATTGTATGATTTTGACTAAATTAGATTATAATTGATAGTATTTATTTATATTTATATTAATGTTTATTTAATATGGTTATTCAGAATGCGAAGAGTGCTAGTAACAAATTATGTCATTTGTGACATTTCTAAATATTTTTATTCAGTTTCAAGCTGTAGCAGGGTAGTCAGAGGGAGCCTAGTATTAGTACACTCCGCTCCGCTCTTTCCACTAAATTCTGGAGGCATTGTGTGTTGAGTGGTCAAACTAAACGCCGCGCTTTGCCTCGACACCAGAGCGAAGAAATAAAAATATTAAATACTAGCGGCCCGCCCGCGGCTTCGCCTGCGTGAACTACTTTATTATTAACGTAATTAACCTTTATTAGTAACGAAGTTTCATACAAACTTTCGACCCCAAAAACAACCCCTTAGACGAACCCCTTAGTCGAATATTGCAAATTCCCGTCTTAGCGAGCACCTACGTCCTATAAATAACTCCTATGCAACATTTTAGATTCCTAGTTAGTAGTTTCTGAGATTTCGTGATGAGTGAGTGACCTTTCGATTTTATATATATAGATTTCTTTTCCTCGAGTGGGAATCGAATCCACAATCTTTCGCTTTTACAGTCATACTAGCGTGCGTCAGCCTCTGCGCTGCGATTGACCTCAGAAATATTAATGTTATACTATTATGACGCAAGCGAATTCTTTCACTATTGAAGTAATGTTCCTGTTAGACTACAGCATAAATTAGAGTCCGTTGTAAATATACCATATCTATAAATAAATTACGAAGTGATCAAGTTTTTAGAAATTAATTATTATTAATTTCTAAAAGTCTTCAATTTCTTTCTCTTGATATTATAAGAAAATGTCGATATACCTACACAATTACACATAGGTAGTATATACATGTTGATGTCATAAATATTTTTTTAATTAAAATCTTACCTACTTCTTATATTCCATAACATATTTGTCGCTCATATGGTTTTTTATTATAATATTTTCCTATACTAGTAGATTTCGAGCTTTGTCTATGAAGTGTGAGATTAATTTTAAGGACAATCATAAGTTAGTAATGTCTCACTGTACGACACATGAGTTACGATAGAGTTGATTACTTTAAATTAGCCGCGGGAGCTCTTTGAATGTTAACAGAGAAAATCACGCAAGGCTCTTGACATTGCTGAAATCTCTTACTATTTTAATTGTTCACTTATTGGTATTTAACTTTTTTTTATTATTAGTAAATTTTATATAATCACTTATAAACACTTTTTAAAAAAGGTCTAGATAGTTTTAAAGATGGGTAAAAAAGAGCTAAATACTTTAGAACAAGAGTATTTTTGTTCTTAACTAATGATATAATTAAATATAGTCATGAGTAGAGTTATATTTTTACATTTTTCAGCGTTGAGCTTCCTCACTCAACAAGCAATGCCTTGAGAATTCCGCGGAAAGTGGGGAACGGAAGTATCTTAGCACTAAGTTCTCAGGTTACCTCTGCCTACCCTGCTATGTACAAGATACATCTTGAAGCTAAAAAAAATTATGTTGCAAGATTATTAAACTTACGTATGTTGAAAGTTCTTTGAGTTCGGTATTTATGGACCACCGCGAGTGCCAGACCAGCTTGCAGCACGATCAGCAGGTAGCCCCAATTTGTAAAATAAATGAACCATTTAAAATAGTTAAGCTCCACTGGCGGTCCCTCGTATAAGCGTGGTAGCTTCTGACTGGCAAAACTTGACAATGCAATTGATAATACCCCTAAGAATAATATCCACCTGAGAAATTAAAGAAATAATTTGGAAAAAAAATCTAAGAAATTTATAAGAATTTCATTCTAAGTTAAATTTCCACCACAAAATATTGAAAAGAATAAGTACAATAAGTCAATAAATTAAAAAAAATAACTTGATGGTCTTGTGCCTATATCTAATACTCTATATATTTTTACCTATAAACCAGGTATGATGTCACCGGTTGTGTTCCATACTGCCACTGCGAGCAGGCAAACGCGTAAGGGGGAGAATGTTCCAGGTTCAAGGCCCGCCGACTCGCCTGCCATATCCTGTGCAGCATTGCTGGTTTGCACGTTTTCTTCATTGCTGCAATAAATTTAATAGTGAACAAGGCGTTTGCAACTTATATATTATTATAAAAAGTTCTTTCACTTTCTCGATTATGAAGATATGCATACTTATACATAACTTCATTGTATTGGCCAGTCTTGGCGACTGTAAACGCGACAAGTTTTGGATTGCCACTCGAAGAAATTATATGTTAAATTTTTTTGAGCGTATTTTTTCGCTCTGGTGTCGAGGCAAGGCGCAGCGCTAAGTTCCGCCTTTCAACATGTAATACCATCCATAATTTGGCAGAGAGTGGGAAGCGGAGTGTCTTAACACTAGGCTTCCTCTACATGCGGAATACAGCGTGAAGCTGAAAGAAAATTATCTATATAAACAAATAAAATTGGGTGATAGCGTATAATATCGTACCTACTTTTTAGAAAATACATTTTTAAAACCAGCGAATTGCCATTTACTGATCACGGACTACTATCAGGAAGGATTTTAGTGAAAAATATTAGTCAGTATTTTTCAATAGACCAGGGCTGGATAAGAGGTCCTGTTCAGAACACAATGTCTGTAAAAGTAAAGCTCGAAGTAGCGTTAATATGTAATACATTCTTTATTTTTAAATCATTAAGATTTAATTCACATTTGTGAGTGTGGTCTATCATTACTAATATTGAGTGAAATCATTCAAAGAAAGATTTTATTAAGAGATCGTTATGTCATCTTTGATAATAAAAATAAATGAAAAAGTCAACTGTATTGCATTCATTTTTATGGAATTCAAATAAGACGTCGTTTGTAGTCTTGTCAATATAAATAACAATTTAACGATTGTGTAATACCATAAATCATAAAAGTTTTGATTAGATTATTTACACAAGTAGATTAATTTGATTTAGGCAAGCCTTCATCACAGTGCCAAGGGTAATAAAACAAACATATCCTTATAAATAATCATGGTATGGAAAAGGGGGTGAAGGTTTCCAGCCCTAAAAAATGTCTTTATATTCTTGTTCATTTAATTTGGTTATTCAGAATAAGGTTTTTATATGATTAATTGAAATTACACATTCCAATGCGTCAACTTTTAACTTTATTTTTCCTTATTTAACTTTCAAATTTATTAATAAGCACTGTAAAATTGAAAACTGAATGGTACTGTTAAGGCTATGGTTTCAAATTTCCCTTTATGGTATTTGAATATTTATTTAAAATTTCTTCATTTTCATGGTTACTTATAAGAAGTGCATCAAATATTTGTAAGAATGAATGTAATGTAGCTAAAAAAGCTGAAAATTAAGTGATGTTTCGACAGAATTTCAACGTCTACCTGACAATTCAAACTCTAACAGTAAATAAAAATGATATTCTTGACATTCAGCTTACAGTATAATAATTGTGAATAATACTAATTATATACAATCTCGTTTTGTTAAATATAACGATAGCTTCAAGAATTGCTAACATGAATGAATGTACAATATAGATGAGCGGATGCTGTTGATGTTATAAATCGCAATAGGACGAGGCACTTGTACTTGTATTGTGTCCTCTTTATAGGGAATAGTTACAATACGTTGCTTTAATATTGAAAAATTACTAGACTATAATATTATATTACTATATTCTACTAATAGTAGTAGTTTATATTAGTAAATTATAGTATATGTTTCGTTTTGCCTTTCTTTTAAAAATATGAAATAGTTTTGCACGAGTGATTTTTTGAATTCAGTAGAGTAGCAAAGCGTTTCTTTAAACATCTCAATTTTGTATCATCAATTACATCGAGCAAAACAGGTATATAGAGATAATATATAATCATTATTATTATTATTTAGGAAAATATACTAATACCTAATCATTTTTACTTTGAAAAAAATAAAAAGTCTTAACTCTGACAAATAAATTGTGAAAAATCATTCTTAGATTTTTAAATTAAATATTGTAGTATTATAATTTACAGAGTGCTTGAAAATATTAAAATAACATTTTTATAATTTTTTACTGTTACAAAAAATAAACTTATAATTCGAGACAGTGCAAATGTAACCTCTATACCAAATTGTTTAATTATCATTAAATTGATAATTAACATTGTGCTAACGTCCAAAGCGGAGGATAGTATTACGTAGAGGATTATTAAGACGCTGACCACCTGTGATCTTCTCAGAAACGTCATATGTGAAAGATGATTGTAATATTTCTTTTATAGTGTTTTAAAACACAATATACTCGTAAAACGGGTTATAATCTGTGTCCGTATACAGTGTTTAAATGTAATTTAAATAATTTTGTAGATAATTTTCTGCTATATTTATGTATTTTTTTAATTTATCTTTAATGTTCTCACGTTAAATACGCGAGAATATTAAAAATTATTATTATTATACACAATTATTGTATTATGTTATATACACAATTATTGCAATCCTTTTTTCCCGTATGCATACTAAAATAGTATTATCTATTTAATTAACGTCTTCCTAGTATTTAGATTTTACTGACTCTTCTATTTGTTGATATCAAAAATTATTTAAGATTAAAAAAATGAATAAAAACTATTTTTTAAATGTTAAATATATTAATTCCCCGCCACTTTCATTAGGAAGTCATTAAAAGTTTTGCTAGTATTGTTTTTGTATTGTAATTAGGTATCTAATAGTTCATTCGCAAAGAAATATTTTTTTTAAGTGCAATTGTCATTTTACTATAAAGTACAGAGCGGGGTGGAAATCAGTTCTATCGACGATTATTTATAAAAATAAGTTTACTTGAATTCTCCTTATGTTAATTGAAGGTATTGACTGGTTTTGAGAGTATTTTTGACCGATGGCCAATATAGATATTGATTGTTTGTCGAGACAGATCAAGTGCATGTCAGTTTAAATTGCGATTAATTGGCATATAACGGTTGCTGGGCGATCGCTGATGCCGGTCTTGTTGGCCACCTGCTGCAGAGATAGGTCACATTCAACTAATAGGTATCTAATTTATCCTAACAGTTGGAAATAAAGACGATCTTCTATAGTAACCATAAATGTCATACGTATTCAATGACGTTGGCTTGCTATTAGATACTCTATTAAATACTAAAATATTAACCTTTAGTAACCAAGCCTAATCGTATTCAAGTTCGTTCTAATTATTATTATAGAACATCATGTTATGAGAATATTTTTTAGGAATTTACAATCTTGTAATACCTACAGTTAATTCTGAATATCAGTAGGTGTCATTTTGCAGGTGTAAAATTAGTACTTTTTAACCGACTTCTGTAACAGAAGGATCATTTCGTATATTTTTGATTTTATTTTTGTTACTTCAGAATTTTTGACTGGATGTACCCATTTTGATGGGCCTTTTTTACTTGAAAGTGTTCCCATGTGGTCCCATTTTAATTTGGTCCATTTCTGACAATAGTATCTATGAGAAAATTACATACATAAGTCTTAAATTTTCATTAGGTGTGTTCGCGACAAATGAACGAATAACTCAACATCCCGCCAACTGATTTCAATGATTTTTTTTTATTGGAAAGGATAGACTTAGTAACAGTTTGATGAAAAAATACAATTAGTAGTTCCTACGTACTTACAGCTTTTTTTCTAAGAATATTTTTGCTACATATATTATTGTAAGTATTTTTTGTTATTAATTATCTTATAGACAACGTTTTTATCATTAAATTTTTTGTTAAAAAAAATATGATTTCAATAAAAATAAATTAGCAGTTTGAATTTAGAAATAAAAATTAAATATCGGGATATAAAGTAACTATAAATGATTTAGCTGTAAATCGTATGATGCACTTGATAGATTTCAGTGATAATAAAATCATTTGCTTCTCGTAGCAATGGGTGAGGTCGAGGACGTAAATGAAGTCCCTGTTTGTTATATGTGATATTATCTATGAAATAACTAAAGGTTTATATATTATATAGAATAGATAGAAGTAGATAGTATACGAGTATGTACATACTTGGTTCATTTTAGTTAATTTAATTTTAATATTTAACGGTCGACGTCCGCTCAAAAAATTTCAATGACCTAAATACTAGATATAATTTCTATCTGACTATTTGTCTGACTTTTTTAAATTTAACTCGCACAATTGTAACAAGGACACTTTTGTTGTTTTGATGATAATATTTTTAAATATATCGCTAATGCAAATGTGACTAGAATATATTATTTAAATAAATAATAAATAATGGTACATACCCAAAAATAAAAATTAAGAATTGTGCTATGGACCAGAAATGTGAGTAGCAAATTCAGTGATGTATGGACTCGTACAGATCCAATTTCGGAAAACTCATGTTACGTACTGAATTATCTTCTAGCGTTCATTCAAAATACGATAGGAACCAACACTTAACGGGTATTGTTGCGAATAACAAGAATTCGTATTTCTTTGGGATGTTTTTAAAACAAAATGAATCATATTCCCCGATGTTATAGCGCGCAGGCGCGCTGCTCACGACCCACTGCGGAGTACGGAGCTTGGATGTCAATATCTGTAATAACCCTCTCCTGCTAGCTCGATTGGAATTTATTTCACGGCTATGGTCTAATGTTCCAACGCCAGTGGCAATTCCGTCAAATATTTTTGAACAATCGATTAATATGTGGCATAATAAAAATAAATGGGATTCTGATTTGGAGCAATTGGAGTGAATGCGAATCAGCACTAGCACTCAAATGAGTGGTTATTATTTGCGTTCTTTGATTGATCATAAATGGTAATATATTATTGACTTTTTTATATGATGACACTTAAAGTGTTAAATAAAAAATAAACACATTGTGAATGATTATAATAAAAAAAATATTTGCAAAGAAATGTTTAAAATTCTATCATAAATTTAGTTAGATATGAGTTAATTATTACGTACCTGCTTCACCGGTTTCCAAAGGCACTAGAACTACACGCTTACACATTCTATTAGGTACATATATTAATAGTAAATTGTAAATAAAATTAAAAACTTATAAACAAATAACAATAAATCGTAAATAAATAAACGTCATATATGGAAGTCGAGCGTGTGCAGCACATGCACTAGACGTTCCCGCACTGCGACCGGCCACCGTCTGTCAGCAATTTTATAGGCCAGTGATTTTCAACCTGGATACGAGTGGTTTTTTTTTAAAACTTTTTTATTTTATAATATTATTAATGTAAACTTTATTAATATTGTAATGTAAAATAATTAGTTTTAAAGAGTTTTAAAGTAAAAAAAAAGTGTATAATAAAATAATAATATGATAAATATAAAAAATATAACTAAATAACAAATCATCTCCATTGATATAATTTGTAATTATATTATTGAAGCCTAGATTTCGTGCAATAACTGCGTTGTATTTTTCTTTGTATTTATTTACTGCTATATTCTTTAGTCACAGTGTTTTCAGCCAGCTGAGTACATTTTACTTCACCAATATCCGGGTTATACAGGGCGGAAGAGGCAGCGCTTCTTTTACTGAAACTGCATATAGGGTAAAATATTTCAAACCCAGAATTATAAAAAATAATCAAGGTACCTCAACGGTTTGGACGTAGGATTTTTTTTTCATTTCACGATTTTTATCCATACCTGTATTTCGTGTGACGCACACATACGTGTGCGACGTTTCCGATTTGACAGGTAAGTGTGTGCGTGCCTATGTTATACTTTACAAATGGCGTTTTATTTTAAAACGATAATTTTATTATTTATTTTGTTTGAAAAAATAACTTTTTCATTTTTGGGAATTATTTTTTTTCCGAATTATATTAGGCTTTTATAGAGTAGTTAAAACTGTGGTTTCATTTAAAGTGGCGCTGACAATTCCACCCTGTATACTGAAAATTTTTACTTTATAATAAGTTTTTTGACAAAATATGGCAGTGTTGCGAGAGAGACAGTGTGTCAGAGTGTATTATAATATCTTAATTTCGATATCAGGCCGATAACAAAGAATTTTTCTTGAACTTGCATAGTTGCATAGTTGTTATGTAATATTAATGAAGGAAAACAACAACTTTTTTCCGAGCGCTAAATTGTATAATGACAATCATTAATCAATTAATAGCGTTATAAAATACAATAGGCGAATGTAAAACTGCAAGCATCACTGGGGGCTATAGATTGTATAGCATTGTTCGTGGGTCAGCCAGGTGCGCGGAGTGCACCCCAGCCCCGACTCACGCCACTCGCTTACCTGCCTGACACGTGGTCGTATCACATGCCTAATTTATACTTTATTCATCATTTTCGCGGAACTGGGGTCAAAAGCGAACTTTAATATTCTCTATGATCCAGAATGATTAAATAATTTCAACAGTATAAAGTAGTTGCTAACACGAAATAGTTTTTGTGTACTTTCCTTATAGGTAATAATATATAACTACAAAAGTTGTGTTAAGTAATAGAGGATATATATGATATTTTATTTATTTATCGAGTTAAATATATTCCGTTCTCCTTTTGTATAAAATCGCAACATTTACGGAGAGTAGGACCCGGGAGACAAAAGCGTGCGACTGTAAACACGACAGGTTGGGATTCGATGCCCACTTGACTAAATGAAATATTTAATAATTTAATTTCTTCGCTCTGGTAACGAGGCAATGCGTCGCATTTAGTTTCGCCAGTCAATATTGCATTGTCTCCAGAACTCGGCGGAAAGTAGGGTCTTGATAGGAACGGAGTCTTAATATTAGGTTCCCAAGTTCCCTCTACCTACACTACTATCTGCAGTGTACAGCATAAAATAAAACAGAATAATTTATTGTTTTATGTTATTTGCATACATAAAATTCGCCATGATAAATTTTGACCGAATATCTTAATTGGCTAGAGACGTGTTACTCCTGAAAGGTTTCGACCTCACTACATTTTAATATCTGTTTTATTTATAAATCTATTGTATCTATTGAATTTATACTATTATCAAGAGAGATTCGTTAAAATAACATATGTACCTAACATAACTTTATTATTATCGGCTTCACGCTGTATCTCGCACAGAGCAGGTAGGCAGTGGGAACCTAGTGTTAAGACACTCCGTTTCCAATTTTCCACTTGGTTCTGGAGGCATTGTGTGATGAGTGGCGAAACTCAACGTCGCTATTGTTCGTATCATTTTTAAAATAGTTATTCGTATAAGAAATATGTAGCTTTACTATATACATATATTATATAGTGATGCTACATTATTAATATCAACATAAGTTTTATATGTTAAACAATCAAAAATTCTTATGGAAATTATGATAATGTAACCCCAAGGTTTAAATAATTTTCACATTATAAATCACTATTAGTGTGTTGAAAATACATTAGAATATAAACGCGAATCAGTGTATTAAATAAATAGTCGCTTAGTTCAAGCGGGCGAAGCTGCCGGCGGGTCGCTAATTTATAATATTTTTTTCATATCTGAAAAGTTATGTCAAATAAATATTATGCAATATTATTGCAGTTTTCATGCATTGCATTCATGTTACATATTGACTTAAATTTGTTATAAGCTCATTCCTTGCGAAAGCCTGACGGCCCAGCATAGTCTTCTACCCAAATGTACTCATAAGTTCTATTTATTATATTAATAAAAAAAAATTTGACGTTGTAATAGTTTTGTGTGTACTTGTAATAATTTAATATTTTAGATATATAATTATGCTATTCAAATGTCTACTTGAAATAATTGTTAAATTAAGTATTATCGACATTGAACCCGGTAGAGGTTGGACACTGACTAATGGATATCGTTATATAGGTGTTTTTTCTGATTTGAATTTGAATTTATAAGTATAAAGATCTTAAATATTCCAATGCTATAAGAAAGAAAAATCCATAAAGTAATAATTGCTCTCATAAATATTTAATATTCTTAACGAGATTTCCAACGATAAACATCCCTTATTGATTAAGGAGTGTTTGATCTTGACCCGGTTAAGCTGCTCTCATAGAAGTAGGAAAAGCAGCGAATCTTTGAAATGATTTCTATAATTGGATGTTAAACTAAGATATATAAGCTATAAGAGATTGGTAAACAAGTATAGCACAGCTTTCATACTATTTATTGTATAGATATTGTATGTGAAGAAAGCTATGATTGGAGGGTTAGCTTTGTGTCTATAATAATAAAATATATGTAAATTAGTTCTAATATTAATTTGATTAAGTTAATACTTATATTAATTGTAAATAAAAACATAATATATGGATAATATATGAATGAATTCGAATGCATAAGATTTTTATATTTATTTTATGAGGCCGGCGTGGTTCGATCCCCACGTGAGGCAAAGCGCGGCGTTGATTTCAGCCACTCGAAGCGCAATACCTCAACGGAAATACCTTCGGCGGAAAGTGGGGAACGGAGTGTCTTCCCTCTGTCTACCTTACCAGCGGAACGGAACGGAATAGGTTCCCTCTGCCTACCTTACCAGCCTCACCTTACCTGATAAAGCTTGAAGCTTAAAAAAAAATAGAGAGTAAGGTAGTAAGTAGGCTACATAATGTCAACATACGCGTAGCAAGCGTAAAAGTAACGTGAAATAGTAAAGTTATCTGTTTACCACGCCTGGAGGAAATTAGTGAACAAAAAGTGTACCTTCTCATTTTTAGACTTATGTAAATAATTGTGATAGCTTATCAGTTTCTTATTAAAGCAAGTTTTTATTAAAGATAGATATATGAAAACGGTTTAATAATCAAATAGAGAAAATTCCGAGACGCAAATAGGGTGACCCGCCGTTGCGGCGCCACCTCCCACAACGAACCACCATCTTGCCCATTTACCCTTACAACCCAGACAACATTAAACTATTGTATAATGTAAGTAGTTTATTTTATTAGTAAGTACAAAATATTTTGAATTATTTAACATTTAGATTAATTATTGCTTTGAAATAGTTAGCTTTATTAAACAAAGATACCTACAAATTGCAGCAAACACTATGCATAAACGCTAAAATCTTTTGATTGTGTTCACTCGGAAGGTATTTTTTTCACTACTCAGGATTTCCACTTAATTATATAAATTTTAGCTTCATACCACGTGATATATAGAAGGACACAAAAGTAATCCTATAATTAAATTTAGTAGCCGTTATCATTGAAATTTAGAGCCAACTATTAATTCAACTGGTGGCGATACGATTAACATCCTGAATGGATCGAAAAAAAACATTGAAGATTGTTTCGATATTCATTTATATTCAGAGCAGAAACCGTCCGCTTGTTACTTCGACTCTCTTTAGGAATTTGTAATCTACAATCGTTTGATTTTTCTGTATTAGAAACAAACAATACTTTATTTGCTTGGTTTCGTAGATTAGGGAATATTTTATCGTAAATTAGAAATTATTTTGTTGATTTATTACTCAATAAAGTAAAAACGGTTAAATTATTTTGTCAATTGTTATAAAAAAATATTATTAGGCCCTATTTTTTAAGACAAATTTATAAAAGTATAGAACATCGGAAAATATAAAAGTAAATCACAATAATGTGTGCTCTTTGACCTTAAAAATTATTAAGTATATAACCACCACTAATTATGAAGTATATAAAAAACCATCTATGGATAGATCCATTTAATATAGACATTTTTTAGTGCAAAATTTTAATTCCTACAAAAATCAAAGCAAATCTTGTGCTTTCAGACCGTGTCTCATCTTCGTCGAGAGGGCGCCATTAAATATTTGTAGCTTTCTCGTATTCATTATAGTCGTCTCAGGGTGATCCACGGACTGAACCTTGAAGTGCCACTTAGGGTTAATGAGAGTGGTAAATTAAAGAGCATCCGAGCTCGTTCCAGCTCAAGTTATATAACGTATTTTCTTTTGTTTTCAAGAAATGTAGTGGCATATAGAAATATGAAGTATTGTTTTAAATATTTTTTATTTCCTAAAATCCATAACAGTTTTAAAACATTTAAGTTAAGACAAGTTTTTTATTTTAGAACATATAAACTTTTAATAATATATCAATTATCATACAACGTATAGTAATCATTTTTAACTTAAAAGTCGTTCACCATAACATACTGTTTTCAAATAATAAATGATGAAAATAATTCTTACAAAATATCTAAACATATTATATTCAGTAAAGCTTTTACCAACGGTTGTTTTAAATCGCAATACTAATCTATAGGCGAAAATATACAATTATGTTTCCGCCTTACAGCTTTTTAAATGTTTAACAAATGTTGCTTAATTAAATTATTTATTTTATAATTTATGTAATTTAGTAGTATCTGTCTAATTCAATTAAAATCACGTTACATAACTTAGTTATTATACAAACACAAATTTCAGCGTGGATATAGACTTACGCTCAAAGTTCCTCTCCGAGGAATACAAGCTTATAATTATTTTAATGTTACCTTTCATGTTATATCATAAATGTAAGTATATATCTCATCTATATTGTTGACTTTTATATTTTTTATTGTTTAATTTTGAATAACAATACATTTTATTTCATTAAATTATTTTTAAGTCAAGAACTAAAACAAGAATTATAAATTCTTAATTTATACACATGCACGCAATACATAAAACAATAATATCTACACTAATATGATATACACTCGCAAGTGTTTAAAAAAAAGTAATTAGATTACTTAAGCGACATTCTTAACGTTTATCCATATAAATATAGTATCTTACGATTAGTGCAACTGATTTCGATAGTCTGTGGCATCGCTGCCGGAGCCGTAGAGCGCCGAGCGACCTAGTTCGCGCCCGCTCGATGGCGAGCGCCGCCCGCCCGCCCAGAATAGACGCAGCACGTGCGTCCGCCGCGACAGACGTCGCCGGTCGCTCGCGGCACGACGTACTCGTACTACTTAGATAATACTCGCGTCCAAAACTACATAATCGTGTTGTGATTTATAGTGTACACCCCCTTTTTAACGCACCTGCACATTTTTCATGTTAAATAATATATCTAACGTTATATTAATATTATAGTAATTTATTTATAACTCCGACGAGTTAAATAGTAAATATTTCTACCGTTTTCCTATCGTAGTGGCCTTGCTTGTTATCGCACCGGTGAAAGCTTATTGTCACGATTTTGATAGTAGTGATCGTTCTATTTCTGTAAAAGTCTTACAGATCTTGTGATTTAAAGATAGTACATTTTATTTATTGTTATATTTGAATAGATACATATATGTGACCTAGAATAGATTAGATGAAAACAAAGTACTGTAACGATGTGCCTTATTTAGTAATATATTCATTTTATGTCTCCGCCGTTGAACTGTACGGAATTAAGTGTGTGAAAGACTGAGTCAGCTTCCAAAGATGTACGGTTACAAATACGTCGGCCTTCTTCTGGCTTTTCTACTGTTGCCATATTTTACACCTGCTGCACCGAGCAAATCACCACCTGACGCGTATGAATCTTTAAATGTTTTTATAGTTTTTATTTTCAACAAATCCGTGAAAACTAGAAGACGTATGTAAATACTTCTGTTTGTAATATAAACAAAACATGTAAATACGTATACGTATAATGCTTAAAATGTTAAATGTATTACTCGTTACTTGTTTGTAATTACGGTTCACATCAGTTCAAGGTCAACATTGAAAACATGATGGTGTTAGGAAGACCAGACTGATCTCGTAAATACAGAAATAAACTTGAACTTGGCATTCTAAGGAGACGTGTAAAATAACAAATTTTATGAAGAAAATAATCAAATTACGAAATATATAAAATATATTTAAATATTATTCAAAGAAAGTTATTCATTTTATAACAAAGAATTCACTAAAGTCATAATTATTTTAAAATAATTTTAAAATGTCATAAGAAAAAAATTATATAAAAGTTATTCTATAGATATTATAGATATTATAAAAGTTATTCTATAGATATTATAGATTGTCTATTATTTTACCCGAAAAAAAGAATTGTTATAGTTTTTATCATAATGATCACTTCATATGTTTCTATATATTTCTAACTAATTTATACTTTTTAGAGTTAAGGAATGGGCGAGGACATTAGGTGAAGAGTTATGGCGACTAAGCGAGTCCTTGACAAAATCCGACCAAATCAGGATAGTAAGTAATCACATTTCCAATTTAATTAAAGCTATGTGTAGAGACCAGCTTGTATTGATAAAATATATAACAGCCTTCAAGATTGCATATTACATATACAGCATAAAAGGTTTATTAAAATTTAGTCCGTTTAATATTTTTATTTATGGTGTATTTTGTTTTCGCAGAAATATAAAGATATGAATGCAAGTGTTAAACGTAAAGATGGAAAACAAATATTAGAGTCATCATTGGATTCTGTTAGTACGATGCTCACAAGAAAAATTAATGCTGTTAAGGTAATATTTAATTTAAAAAAATAAACGCGTATTTATATAAAATATTATTCCTATACAGTTTCGTTTCAACAAATTGCATTTACAGTGTATTCATCGGACGGCGGAGCAACTTGCAGCTACTTTTAATTATTCCATAGTAAAAGATAAAGATTATAATTTTACATATTGTTCTGCTAAATACTCAAAATTCTATCACGAGGATGGGACTTTGAATTATGTGGATGAGGACGTTGCACCAAAATTTGCCATAAATAATTCAAATTATGAGGACATTACACTTGAAAAAGATTCTCATTTCTATGATATAAATGTTAATACGAATAAGAGTTGTGTTCACGTGCCGACTAATATTTATTATAAAGGTACATTAAACAATTTCTATATTTTTAATTTATTTTTTATAAATAGAGCTGCAATGCAATAAATAATTTAATATTCCAGAGGACGACCCACTAGGCGCGATATTATGGTCAAAAGAGTTAACGGAGACCTTCTTTAACAATTACAATTCTGATCCGTCACTAGCGTGGCAATATTTCGGAAGTGCACATGGCATCCTTCGATTTTATCCAGGCATGCCATGGAATAAGAAAGCAGTTGACACGTACGATTGTAGAGTCAAATCTTGGTATATAGAAGCAGCAACGTGTTCTAAGGACGTCATTATCCTTTTCGATGTCTCCGGATCTATGACTGGTTTCAAGAATTACGTAGCTAGAAGAACTTTAGGTTCATTGTTAGCAACGCTATCAAATAACGATTACGTAAATGTTTTTACATTTAGCGCGAAAACTTCAGAAGTTGTTAAATGTTTTAAAGGCCTAGTTCAAGCGACACCGGAGAATATAAATACAATTAAGTTTGCTCTTGAGCCAACAGATGACGGTAAAAAACCTTCAGTACCATTGGAAGGAAACGCTAATTTAACGACAGCTTATATTACAGCTTTTACGACTTTGAAAGAGGTACAACTTTATATTATTTAATTAAGAATAATTATAGTAATTTGCTCTACTAAAGGTTCTATTAGTTTATATAGAGAAATCATTACCATAGATTTATTATAAATCTAATTATAATGTTACTAGTATTATAAGCGCATAAATACAAGCCACGAGGTGATAATCGTATTATACTTATTTGTGAAACATGTTTTAGAAAAGAAAACATTGTGATGTAAGCAGTACACAAGGATGTAATCAGTTGGTAATGGTCATCACCGACTATGTACCCGGTAACCTTACAGAGGTATTTGAAGAATACAATAGGGAGACTGTAGGGAATAACACGTATATACCAGTAAGAGTGTTTACTTATTTAATTGGAAAAGAAGTGACTAACGTGAAAGAAATTCAGTGGATGGCGTGCTTGAACAGAGGTAAATATATAAAAAAAAATATAAGAATTATATCAGATATATTTATCAATTTCATACAAAACGAGTGCATATCAAAATACAGATATATTACATTACTTATATTACAAATAAAAGGTATTAAAAACATATCATTGTAGTTATTTTCAAAATGAGTGCTTTCGTCTGTAATCTTAAGTTTTTTTAACTACAATTCTGAAATTGGTACGGAACCCTCGGTGGGAGAGTTCGACTCACATTTGATCGGTTTGTTTATTCTTTTAAGTCTATCCCATATGATTTTTGCTTACTTCAAGAAGAAATTTATTCTTTCCTAAAAAAGATCCTTTTGTTATAAATTAGGATATTTCGTGCATATTCACTCAGTCGAAGAAGTACAACAACAAGTACTGAAGTATATCAATGTAATAGCTCGCCCAATGATTCTTGCCGGCGAAGAACCGCCACCCACTTGGACTCACGCTAACATTGATTACACGGTAAGCTTATTAAGATTATTTGAAATATTTTATTAGCTTATTTTATTGACATAGCTTGTAAAAAATGTCTTCGCATATATTAGTATTAAAAAACAACTTTAATATAAAAGTATTCGCTAAAAATATTAAAAAAAACTATAGATAGATAAACTTTTAAAAATATATGGCATACTATACAAACATTAGTCCCTTTATAATTATATTTTGTCCTTGAAGAAAAATCAACTCATATAAAATACATTTGGTCGTATAAAAGTTCTCAATAAGCAACGAAAGTAAATAAGAGAAAGGTCAAGCAAGTTTAATGTTGGCAGAAGTTGTTCAAGCAAACTAATGCCAACTTTGTTAGCTAAATCGTTATACATAGTTTGAAACTGACGAAGTTAGTTTATTATGATTATGTTATAATATCAAAGATCAATTTGTATGAAGGATAAACTATAATTACCAAGTTGCTGAAATATTATATTCTTCAAAGTCGTCAGGGATAGAAAAGACCTGGTGATATTCACTAAATGGCTTCAACCCAGGCTACCTACTATCATCATTTTCTACTCACGAAATGCTTAGACATCTCCTTGGTAATCTGTGTTTCGAAACTAAAAGTTTTAAACGAAAGCTTTTATACTATCTCATATTTAATTTTCAGTAGCCGCTTGATGAATATATATTGTTTTTTGACAGAGAACAGCTGAATGGGGCGTTAGTAGCGATGTGACGAAGGNCGGGTAGGACTTTATACATATTTATCGTATTTATGTTAATTTACATAAGAATGTACAAATAATAAACTATATATAAACCTTCTACGAACAATACTCGACCTAATGGTGAAAACCGTATTAAAATCCGTTGGGGGGCTTAGAAGAAGAAGAGTTAGAAACAACAGACAGACACGAAAAGCGACTTTGTTTTATAAGATATAGGATAGGATGAGCATTTGAGTGCGCCGCCGCGTGTGCAACCCTCTCTCTCTGTGTCCCTGTCCCATTTTTATGAATAAATATTTTTCCTGAAATATTTCTGATCTAATTCGTTCCTTTAGATTATTTACCTTGAACAAAATTTGTAATATACAGGGGACGTACAATTATTTTTCTAAGCACTTTAGCCTGGGCTTAAATCACGTTTTACTTAAGCAAATTTTTATATAAATAAATACAGAATTTAAATAAACACGTAAAGTTTGTCATAACATATGATTTAATATGCAAATAATTTATAGCCCGATGAAGATAAGCTGGTGACGTCAGTGGCAATTCCCGCCTTCGATTATAAACACAATGAAGAACACAACGACGCCCTACTACTAGGGGTGGCTGGTACCGACGTGCCTATCGATAGTATTGCGAAATTAGCGCAGCCTCATCAAGTTAGTAATATAATTAAGTAAAATATTTAAAATAAATGTGAACATTGTTTGCTTTCTTTAAAATAATTAATTAACGAACACTTGATTATGACTACTGATACAAATATATTTAGGAATAAAAAGTCACTAAATCGAAAATAGACTGTGAGCTATTATTATAAGTGATTATTTATCATGATACCAATATAAGTATAAAAATATTATAGTAATTATTTTATTAAAAAAAACCTTAAATATTTCTGTTACAGCTTGGTGTTAATGGATATTCGTTTATCGTAAGCAACAATGGTTATTTATTATTACATCCCCTACTTATTACGACTGTAAGTATTGTATTAAATATTTATTCTAAATGTATTTATAATTTATTTAGATATAAACCTATGTTATTGTTGTTTTTTCGTCAGATCAATAATAAATTACAAGAAAATTACAACAGCGTAGATTTTGTTGAGGTAGAACAAGTAGATGATGGTAAAGGACCACGGGAACTAGGAGAACAAATAAAGATTCTCAGAGAGAGTTTAGTTAACGGATTGGAGGGTAGTATGAAAAAAGTGAAAGTACTATTCCATTATGATAATATGAGGTAGGATGAATGAAATGTGTATGTTTACGGAAAATTGCTTAACAAGCTACTCCTACATTATACAAATCTACGCGCTAGTCATTTTGAAGCTTTGCCTTTAGCTCTTAAACAGGAGACGTTACTACGTTTTATATTTAAACACTGCTTTAATCGCTTTTAAGATTAAGCTAAACTATATTTAAAACTTATTTGTGGATACGAAAAATAAGCACATTATATTGAAAATAGTCAGTTAAATAAGTATAATGGATTTTTCTACTATATTTTCTTATCATTAATCAACATTATTCTCTTTATTGTTAGGAGGATTTCTCGCGTGCAACACGACTATTTCTTTAACAAATTGGTCGGCACACCTTTCTCAATGGGTATATCGTTGCCTGATGGATATGGAGATACTGAACTTTTATTGAAAGACAATCCATTAGAAGCTAAACAAGGACAAGATCTTCTAGGCATCAACGTTACTAGTTTTTTCGATTATACATATAGAGTTCACCCTGATTGGTAAGTTTTATTACTTTAGCTATCCGCCTATCCAAATATTAGAATATTAATTCATTGTATTAAAAAATAGAACATATTTTTTAAGTTAATGTATAATTTATATATTTTTTATTATTTTCAGGGTATATTGTAAATATCATTACTTGGAAGGTCACGAATCGGATAATGCAGAAATCGAAATTTTTAAGTTCTTAGCCAATATATCAAGAAACGAACTCAATATCAGTAAAGCTCAATATGGACAAGAAACGGAAAATGTACCATTTAATGTAGAAAGTAAGTATCTAATAAATATGGTTTTGTTCCATATTTTAGTAATATTTTTTCATTCTTAGGGTTCCGTATCCAAATTACTAAAACTTCGCTGTCTGTCTATCTGCTGTGTATGTATAACTGTTACCTGGCTATATCTCATGAACTGTGATAATTGATATACCTATATATAATGTACTGATAGGGTACGGAACCCTACGTATGCGAATCCGACTCACATTTGGCCGGTTTTTAATTAATATTTATTATAATATTTTTATCCTTATTTATAGCACACTGTGGCACGACGCCATTGAGTAAAGACGATTATTATTGCACAGAGGATTTAGTGAAGCAGTTGGTGTTTGATGCGAAGCTTTCTGCACCATACTTTAGGACTTGGGAGTCAAATGATGAAGAGCGAACTTTAGCTGAAAAATACAATGCTAGTGTTAGGTTCATAGCCACGTCTAGTGGTTTAACGCGTTGGCATTATATTTTCGATGACGATAAAAATGAATATGTAGACGATATGGGTGTCCCACATAAAACTTACTCTGGGAAGTAAGTTATAATTATTTTAATATAATTTGAACGTGCGTGTTTTTTTAAATTATACTTTATTAAATAAAATTATAATATTGTGCTTTAAGAGTTTTTGGTGACTATTACTACAATGCTATAGAAGAAACGTGGTATAAAGCTGCAGTTTTACAACACATGATTGACAAAGAATCTTTAGTAATCGCAACAAAACTACCAGTACTCGACGATTCTATCAAATCTCCACAGCATAATGGGAGTGAGGATGTAGTAGTAACAGCTAGTTACGCCATATTCTATAGAGATTATAAATCAGAAACGCCAGCAGCTGTTGTGGGTTTTCAATATTTATACTCGAATTTCCATGATATATTCTTTAGCATGACTGGAAAAAGCGTTAGAGATGGCGAGGTAAGAAATTTAAAAAATACCAGAAATGTAAATAAAAGATGATTATTTTATGTTAATTTGTCTCAAGCACTGTATACATATATTCTATGCAAATTACAGACATTATATGATTTATATTATGGTATCTAACTTAATGAAACGTTAAGTTCGAGACTGTAAAGAAAATTTAAATATAGGTAACTATTTATGATTCCATAAGATTCATCTTATAAATTAGACTGTCAAAACTCCACACTTTGTTTAAACAAAGGGAAATACATAGATGTTACTAGAAAAAGGCGGAGTATAAAATCCTTTGGTGATTTCTGAAAGTAGCTCTATTTGATATACGAGTACATCCGTTCAACACGACGTTATCAATTTATGCTATTATAATAATTGTTTTAGGACATCACGTGTTCCGAGGGTGGCAAATATAAATGTTATGTAGTAGACAGTTCTGGCTACATTGTAGTGGGTATGGACAAATCTGAAGTCGGAAAATTCTTCGGAGTCATCGACAATCTTTCAGGAGTTCTACAGTCATTAATTGACAAGGCCATTTTTGATAATGTAGAAGTATTTAACTATCAAGCTTTGTGTCGTCCCAATCTTAAAGAAAAGAGTAATGCTTTTACCATGGAAACAGTAAGTTTAAGATTTTAATGTAAACTTTTTCCCTTTTTGAAATTATTCTATTTTTAAATCACCAATTTATTTTTCAGCCATTCAGGGTACTATCATACTTCATTAAATGGTTGATAACTGAGGCCTTCTTTATCATATTTAACGTCTTTAATTGGAAAGAATATGCTTATTCTGCAACCATAGAGTACGGTGAGCGTAATAATGTTCAAATTCAAATATATTTATTTATTGTTATAATATAATGTAATAGTACAATTTAATAATAACTTGTGCTTTACTCGACTCATTAATTTCATTGCAGATGTTACTGATGAACCTTACATACAGACTAGCACTGAATCAAATGATGACAACAATACAAACTGTTTGCCTAAAAATAACACAGTTGAACCTAAAGAACCAGCAACCGAAGAATTATATTCTTGTGATCATCGAATTTCATTATATATACTTAATCAGCAATATTTTTTAAATTCATCTATGGGTCTTTATCCAGTTGTGAGTGAGGAAAAGGCAGGGGATTGTCATCCTGCGTATTGGGCTACTCTTGTTACAAAGACTAATTTACTCCTCCTACTAGTGGACACGGAGCATCCGAAGCTTAAAGATGATTGTAAGAAACCACCAGATACAAAGCCAACTCATACAAGCAATTCAACAGAAAGTAGGGAGCCTTGCCATAAGTTAGACTTAGGTCGATTACCTCGACGTCGCCTTGAAGGATGCTTTACTTACCACGATAAGGTATATTTGTCTATCCTTATACATTTTCTAAGTGAAAAGTCAAAATAAAAAAAATGCATTAGATGGAACCTCTAATACTGCCTAGATCTCTAAACTATAAGATGTGAAAAAATATACCTACGTAAAATATAATTACATATTATTATTGACGATAAAAACAAAGCAAATGGCAATTAAATTAAAGAACGCTGTTTTTATTTTACGTAAGATATTTTGTTCTTCGAGCTATGTGAACTCGTAATTGCGAGTGACTGAGAGCTGGCATCCATTTTTTTTCGATTCCTTACATAAATCTCTTTCAAATTATGTTGGGTTTATTAAAAAAACGTGTACCTACAATTAATTATCAAAAACGAATTACTATACATTTAATTAAAGGTCACAAAATTAAAGGCCCAAACTTTTGCGATGAAGCCATGATGTTATCTATTCTACTGCAATGTGTTCATAAAAATAAGATTCATTAAAAAAACAGATACTTGCAGATTCAGATTGTAATTTTGCCAGTTCCAATAAGATACTAGTAATTATAATTTCATACGCAGAATATATCTAAAAACTATTGCAGTGCCAATAATTCGTTAAATTCTAATATAATAATATAAAAAAATATCTCAACAACAAAGAATTTGAAGGACTCGCACTACAAAATAATATACAGAGAATTATTGTTTCAGGAAAGAAATATAACAGTGTGCGGCATCGGAAGTCTCACCAGAGTTAATATTTTTATATTTATTAGTACGCTTTTTACGGGATTCTTCGCTTCAAGATTATTTTCATGATAAATTAAAATATAAATACTTAGCACTAACGTCCTATAAATTTATATATTTCTTACTTTCAGAATAAAAACTATTTACTCTTTTATTTATGTTTCATTTTTACCCAATTTTCCTTAATTAGTGTAACAGTAACAGAATACCAACGTTCCGATAACATAGTGACCTAGTGCTGATTGTGCACAAATCGATGTGCTCTGCAGGTAGCTGAACGAAACTACAAGTAACGCTTACATACATTGTTACACATTTACACATACGAAACTGTTCTAGTAGTCCAACAACATAGCAGTTGTGCCACGCAAGGTGAGGAGAGCGCATGCCTGGACCCGTTCCTTCGCGATTGCGTACTGGGCTCATTCCGCTTGATGTCGTTATCAATGTCGGTAACTCAGTTGGACAAGTGACCCACCTACATTCATAATCATATATCTCAAAATAGCTTATTAAATAAGCAACTAGTGTCTACAAAAAGAATCATAACATATTTGAATATGGTTTAGAAGTAAACACAGTGAATATAGTAGGGGGCCAAATTAGATTAAGATTTTCTGATGTACTACCGTGCTGGTAAATTCGTACTATTACTGCTGCTATTTTCCTTGGATTCCAGGGATTGCTCTGCGAGTATACAATATGAAGTGCCACACAAAATTTCTTTTAATACGTGAGTAGAATTTTATATAAACACAGCTATATTATTACTGTTTTTGTTACAATATTACTTTTTTTACTAATACAATTATTTATAGCGTACAAGCATGGGCGGTCAAACTCGGAACTGAATTATATCACTTTGGCGAATTTATTACCCGAAAGAAAGAAGTCCAAGATGTAAGCGTATAATTCTTTAGTTGCTTTATTTTTATCTTACTTAACTTAAGACCGTAGCGTTTGGTGCTCCGTTCTCTCTGACTACTCCGCTAGGGATAAAGCGTGCTTTATTTTTGATAGTTGGTATAGATTTTTGGGATGTTATTGAACATGATTTTGTTTTTAGAGCTTTAAGTCTGCGCAGATAGAATCTAGAGATGGAGAGAAATTAGTCCAAAACATGGCAGACGACATACAATCAATGATGGAATTGAAAATTAGTGCCGTCAAAAGAATAGTAGAAGCAGCTGAGAACATGGCATTCGATAAACAAAATGAACCAGTTCCTGAAGATTTTCAATTTTATAATAGTAAAGAAATGGAAGATCTATATGAAGACCAGTCAATGACCACTACACCAGAGCCGGAATTTAGCATGGAGTATTGGATCAATCGCCCACCGTCAAAAAATGCACATTTACTGCAAAATCATCATTTTTCCAGTATACCTGTCAATACTAATCTTAGCAGCGTACATGTCCCAACTAATGTATATACTTGGGGTAAGTAAGTATAAAAATATAAAAAAACTTTAAACTATATCTTTACTATTATTTAAAAAAAAAATTTTTTTTTCATTTATAGCACCTGAAGTTATAAAAGGAATTCATTGGTCGGAAGGGTTAGATACACATTTTATAAACAATTACCAAAGTGACCCAACATTGTCTTGGCAATATTTTGGTAGCTCCACGGGATTTATGAGACATTATCCAGGTAACAAAAAAAAATGGGAAAAATGTTTAGCGTTAGTTTGAATTAAAATTAATCTTAATTTAATTTCTGTTTTTTATAGCTATGAAATGGCGTGCAGACCCTGTTGATATTTACGACTGTCGTACGAGAGCATGGTATATGGAAGCAGCAGCGAGTCCCAAAGATGTTGTTGTTTTAGTCGATCGTAGCGGATCCATGACGGGCCAGAGGAGAGATATAGCGAAACATGTAGTGACCAATATCTTAGATACGTTAGGAAATAATGATTTTGTCAGTGTGATGACTTTTGCGGATACTGTGGAGGAAATTGTTCCTTGCTTTGAAGATTCTCTTGTTCAAGTATGTATATATATAATAACAGTAAAACTGATAAATATATTTAAAAGGCAAAGATATATTGTAAAATGACTGTAATTTGTAAATTTTTAGGCAACATTGGCAAATTTACGCGAATTGAAACTAGGTTTGGACAATTTTGAAACAATGGAAATAGCAAATTTTTCAGCGGCTTTAACGAGGGCTTTTGAACTTCTTGAAATTTATAGAAACAATAGCGGAGGTGCTAATTGTAATCAAGTAAGTATCGGTTTTCTCTATCCATACTATACTAGCTTACAAGAGCAAATTAAATAATAGAATTTAGATGTTGCATACAACAGATATTTCAATATATTTTCTTGTTATATTTTAACAATTAACAATGTAAAGTACACGCAAACGAGGGTGCCAGTCACCAATTATTAATAGAATATAATATAATTCTTTACGATTTGTAGGCTATAATGCTGGTTACCGATGGTGTTCCATATAATTACAAGGAATTATTTGAAAAGTACAACTGGAAGTACGAGACCCCAGTGCGAGTGTTCACGTACCTGATAGGTCGCGAGGTAAAGGTAGTACCACTCCAGGTATTACTGTGTGTTGTAGTCATTGTGCGACCTGCATAATGTATTCCTTGTACCTTCTACCAGTACACCTTTAATGTGGTACTCTTCTTTCTTCTATAAACTTGTTTCAATGCATGCTACACCTATCATATGTTGTATTTAGTTCTTATATCCATTCTCCATTGATATATTGCTTCGCTTGTAGATAGTATTTTTCTAAAGTTACATACTCGTACCTATATGTTTATATTTAGTTTTAAACAACTATTTTAACTTTTACTTAGTACTTCTATGTTGCATGTTTCTATTGTTAACGATGTGTTTGTGGTTTGAAAAGTTATTTTTAGGTAGGTCTTTTAAATAATATAGAATATAAATTAGCATTTCTTTTTCTTTTAAAGTAAGCGAGTAAGTTATATAAGTTTATTATTTAATTTATTGCCTTTAGACTAATATAATAAATAGAATAATAGGACGCTGAATTCGCTGTAGCCTTATTAACTTGATGCTTGATGCTACCACAAGGCTGCATCGACGTCATGTCACCCGTATGTAGCAGAAAGCACTGTCATGTCCATATTATTTTGAATAGAATAATATCCTTTGAGGTTGTAACAGGTGGCGGACGTGAGAGAAGTGAAGTGGATGGCCTGTGCTAATCGAGGGTTTTATGTGCATCTAAGCACTCTAGCTGAGGTACGGGAGAGAGTATTGGAACACGTGAATGTCCTCGCCCGACCGCTAGTGTTGCAACGTGAAAAGCATCCTATAGTATGGACTCCTGTTTATGCTAACGTTACGGTAAATATTCTTCTCAATCAATTATCAACCAATTATTATGTATGTTTATTTATTACAATAATTTCCATAGGATCCCAAGGTAGCAGACTATTTATGGGAACAACGAGAGAGGGCAGAGCAGAAAGAAAGATTTATGAGTCAGCGTCGAGATAAAGCTCTCTTTAATTCAGAAAAAGAACAAAATAGAAGGTGGAGAATAACTCAGGTAACTATATTATTTTATTAAATTTCATAAATAGGTAAACGCAATGTTAAGAATGTCTTAAAGTAGATCGCAAAATTTTAGATGAAACAGGGTCAGTACAGTGAACTTGGAAATGCCCAATATCAGCTGATGACGTCGGTTTCGATGCCGGTTTATGATTTACGACATAACGAGGTATGTTCCTGCTGATTCAGTTCTCTTTTTTTATCGAAGTTCTTTAATTTTTGACATATTTGAAAATTAGAACAAAGGAGAGCAGTTGTTTTGCTCAGCTACACCATTTCGTTGTAAATCCTTCGTTCTTTTTTTCTTTTAATAAATCTGTAAACCAAAGTATTCCAAATTCAAAATTTTCTTATGCATGTTAAAAGTTTTTACTATTTATTTTTGAAGGTTTTTACAGATTGGTTTATATGTTTTCTACTAATCGGACGTAAGATGTCTCCTTCTTTTCATCTTTTCGCTGAATATTACATAATTTCTTTAATATTGTGTATCATAAAGTGCCTTTTAATAATATTCGGTTTTGATGGTTTCCCCTCAGAACATCACAGAGAATGTACTGATAAATGAAGCTTACTGGGTATCAGTTACAAAAGAGGTACTACACTTAGAAAGTTTTGATGATTTTAATGTAAAGTTTTGCAAGATACAAGAAAGTTTTATAATTTAGTTTTTGGATTTCAGTAACGGTAAACTCTTGTTTGGCCCCGTTAGCGATGCATCTGTCTCCGATAGATGCGTCGGCGATCGGTCGCTAGCCGACTGACAATGTGTTGTTTAACCCTTTTGGCTTACTGTAGTATAGTAGTTTTCTACTAGATTGTAGGCGTAGACCACTAGGGTGTTATGAATTAACTTTTCTATCAGTAATCAAAGTTATTACTTTTGTGCAAGACTTACGATCTACATAACGCACACTATCTAATTTAAAAAAAAAGTATTTTTTGCCTGAATTTAGTAATGTCTTCGTAGAGACATTTTTAACGATTGACTTGTATTATCAGAGTAAATGTAAATATTTTTCATTCAAAGTTTCTTGCAGCCCACCATGAGAGACGAAAGGGGCTTTTGTTACTTAAGTATTTGTTAACTCTAAATTATATATCTAAAAATGAAAAAACTTCTAATTAACTAAAGATATTTAGTGTAAATATAAGTTTTCTCATTGATAGAGGAGACATTATATACTAGTGGAGGTCGTTACAACGCATTTACCTATATATTGTTAATTTTATTGCATTCGTACATCAACAACCAATCGCAGTCTGTAGAGGAGAACGGCCAGAAGGAGGTAGGCACTCGTTCTTATAGATTACAGTGACGGCTGGATGATGATGATTGAAAGTCGAAGGATGTTCCAAGTCAACCACGTGGATATGTATTGTAACATAATTTTCAGTTTAAATAGCACTTGTACATATGACAAGATTTATAAATATACCTAAATAAATAAATTTAAATATCTGTAATACGGAGTACAATACACCTTTTGTTGAATATTGATTAAAATTTTCAAAATGTATCTTAGAAATACGTATTTCCTTAGGTTTTGCCGTAATTGTAAATATTTGACCTATCTCTTTCTGTACTCTCACGTGGTTGGCTTTAGAAAAATAAAAATATCAAGCAAAAATTAGTTCTGAGCACAATTGAATAAAAATTGCCTAATATAAGCCTAATTAATATTGGACTTTGAATTGAAAACTCAAATAGAATTGGAATATAAAAATATTATGATTTAACATTTTCATGTAAAACGGAAAATAATAAAACTATTTTACGGATTATAAAATTAAATATGAATGCAATAAGTTATTATCATGTTTACTTTTCCAGTTGTTTTGATTTATGCAAATATGTATTAAATGTCAACAGATTCTGACAATGGACCAAGAAGGGTACCAGCCCATCTAGAACGTAGTGGGTTTTAGTTTAAAGAGTAGTGTTTTAATACAATACAAATCGTAATTTTGACTGCGTAGAGAGCTAGAACCTGTAATGATGAATAAATTATATTAGAAATATTAAAATATTGTACGAGTAGTTCGTAAGCATTTTCTCTAACGGGGCGTAGATGCTAGACGACAGATAACTATTTGCTAGATATGACAACTTTAATACATTATTAATAACATTTTGTAGATTTAATAATTATATTATATAGGGGTTGAGTAGACCTAATTAATCATCATGTTTGCATTGTTGTAAGAATTTTATTTAACATATATATACTAACCATTTACCATTTTTGGATGTTTAGTGTATTCGTCGAGTTTTTTATCTTATTTTATATAAAAAAAGTATTATTGGAATATGTAGTTTCATCAATAAGATACATGAATAGTTTTTACAAATTTTCAGATGCGTATTGCTAGGTTATTGGGAGTTGCTGGTACTGATGTACCTCTCTCGGAAATCCAAGCCTTAATGACACCATATAAGGTAGGTATTTTGGAAACGAAAAATGTTATAATCAATTATTAGCTGCTACTTTGTATTAAGTTACATAAAAGATAATTTGATTAAATCTGTAAATATCTTTTCTTCATTAATAAAATTTCAAAAATTTTAAATTCTATACTGATATGACATTTTTACAGGTTGGTGTAAATGGTTATGCATTTATGGTCACAAATAATGGATATATTCTAATACACCCGGATCTGAGACCTGTTGTAAGTATTCAACATAAAAAACCTAAATCTTAGTATGTTTAAAATTTTCATTTATTTTCATAGTCTAAACTAAATTTTATAATATTCACAGTTTCAACAAATTTTAAAACCAAGTTATAATAGCGTAGACATGATTGAAGTAGAATTGTTTGACGACGACAGATCTCCTAGAAACTTTAGCAAAGAACTAACTGCGGTAAGCAAAAGATTATTTCTATTTTTTTTTATTCTCAAGGCATTGCATGTTGAATGGGAATGGGTTAGTACAAAAGCAAAGCGCGGCGTCCAATTCTCTCGAGGAAAATAATATTTTAAATATATTCATTCCCCTTTAATTACTTAACCTGTATCTAAACAAGACAATTTACATCACATCCTACACTTTGGCTGAAAAATATATTTATTAAAGGAAATATATTTTTTTTTAGTTAAGAAAGGAAATTATAGATCAAAAAACAGGAAATAAATTGATGAGTATCAAATATCATATGGAGGATATGGTAAGTTCTATTTAATTTTTCTAATGACCTAAGATCCCAGGGCCCCCAGAACTATGTCAAGCTGAAATTCATTAGTCTAATATGTAGTTAAGACGATATGCGTACTTACTAATTTGAAAGTGGGGCCCTTTCAGAGGTAGCGCTAACTAAAGGTAAATAAAATCTCACTTACGTTAAAGTTGAAACGCTCGTATTTAAATATGTTTTTAAGAAACATAAGTAGTAAAAAATGTATATTTATTACCCGACCCTTTATGTGGGCCTTTACTCCCGTTAGACGTCTTAAAGGTGGTTTAAAATTAAGGCAAACTACGTTATACTAGCATGCCAAAATTTTACATATATTATTTACGGTACTCTTTTTTTGTCATTTGTATGCTGAAGGAGATAAAAACCACATAAAGCATACGTAATACAATTACTATTAAATTACTATATTAACAAATTTGATTTTATTTCTTTTCAGAAAAGAGTATCTCGTGGAAAAAGACATTACTTTTGGACTGGTATAAGTGATTCACCGTTCACGTTGGTTGTATCTATACCAGAAAATTACGGACGCCACCGTATAACGCCCCCACCAACAGATGATATTCATCGGCTCTCGTTAACATCTAAAAATATTTCGGCCCGTCAATATCTATCGGATAAATGGAGCATTCATCCCGATTGGTACGTGAACTAATATTAGAATATCAAGTGTATGATTTATGTATGCTTTTTAAAATCGATTATAGAAAAATATCATTAATAATAAGTTTTTTATATGTTATCAATTGAAATATAATTAATATTGTATTTTAATTATTGGCAAAACCCAATACGATTCAAAAAGATACAAAATGTTAACAAAAATATTGTATAAATATATTTTATTTTTTCTATATTTTCAGGCTGTATTGTCGTCATTACGAACGCACTTTTGTCTCGCCTGAAGACGAGTTGCTATATTTCTTAGAGAGAGTCGCTAAGCCCGGCTGGCGCTGGCCCGCTAAGCCTCGTCCACCTGAACATCATAAGAACAAGGGACACGAGCGGCATAACGAAGGTTAGTTCTTACTAATGTCATGAATGAATTTCATCATATATTAAAAGACATTTTGGTGCTAGATATATATTTTTTAATGTTGTTGTAGATGTTGTTTAACATGTGGAAGAGTATCGTCTTTCTCTATTTATTCTACTTATTTACGGAATTCTTATTATGACTTACTTAAATAAAAATAATATAATTTTCTCTTTTTTATTTTTACAGGAACAGATACCAGAGAAAGAAACAAGACACCTAATATCACTCCGCGTAATGAATACTATTGTAAGTAACGACAGTTCGGGAGGCTAAAATGATCACTAAAATTAGAGCCAAAAACACCTTTTAAAATAGTTTTGTTATATAATCAAATACACAGTGGTGTTCATATTTTTTTATTTTAATTGAACACAAAAATGAAATATTAAGAATTAAATATTTGACTGCTATCAGTACAAGAGGTGTAGGCCTTTTGTCAAAAAGTAATACCGGCTTAGGCCAAGCAAGGCACTGGATGGCTGACACCTACAGTATATCTGAGCACTCAGACAAATGCAAAGCCGAGCTTAGACCTTGCCGACTGTACGTATTTTTCGTGTATATAAACTGTTAGTAATAAATCAATCATTAAAAGGAGGCACAAGATATAAAAAATAAAACTTTTACAGATCTAAACATAAATTTAATTTTAGGTGATCATGGATTAATGCAAGCTCTAGTGTATGACGCTAGAAACACGGCTTGGTTCAATAAGAGTATTTCTGAATCTGCTTCTGATGACAAAGCGTAAGTATTCTCAATAAACTATTTTGTTTTTAAAAATAAAGAAAATAGTGTAGAATAAAAAAATAACTGGATGTCTGTAAAATCGGTTTACAATTTTTTTTAAATCGGTTTACAATCGGGACAAATTTGAGTGATAACGTTATAAAAATACATTGAAGAATANTATTGTAAGTAACGACAGTTCGGGAGGCTAAAATGATCACTAAAATTAGAGCCAAAAACACCTTTTAAAATAGTTTTGTTATATAATCAAATACACAGTTGTGTTCATATTTTTTTATTTTAATTGAACACAAAAATGAAATATTAAGAATTAAATATTTGACTGCTATCAGTACAAGAGGTGTAGGCCTTTTGTCAAAAAGTAATACCGGCTTAGGCCAAGCAAGGCACTGGATGGCTGACACCTACAGTATATCTGAGCACTCAGACAAATGCAAAGCCGAGCTTAGACCTTGCCGACTGTACGTATTTTTCGTGTATATAAACTGTTAGTAATAAATCAATCATTAAAAGGAGGCACAAGATATAAAAAATAAAACTTTTACAGATCTAAACATAAATTTAATTTTAGGTGATCATGGATTAATGCAAGCTCTAGTGTATGACGCTAGAAACACGGCTTGGTTCAATAAGAGTATTTCTGAATCTGCTTCTGATGACAAAGCGTAAGTATTCTCAATAAACTATTTTGTTTTTAAAAATAAAAAAAAATACAATTTAAGAATAAAAAAATAACTAGATGTCTGTAAAATCGGTTTACGGACAATTTTGAGTGATAACGTCATAAAAAAACATTGATGAATAATTGCATATTTTTATGAATTGGATAATTCAATTATAATCATTAAAATTGTATTATACAAAAAAGTTGAAAAACTGAATCTTAATAAGAAACTGAATCTTAATTGTATTTTCTTTGTGCAATAAAGTGTTTTTGATTGATTGATTGAAAGTTAATTGAAAATATATATTTATATATTTTTTTCATATATTAACATTTATTGGCAATTTTTTTTCATTGTTACTCGTTAATATTTTTCTACTGAAATTATACAATTTAATTACAAGTAACAATAACTAGACAGACGCGTTACAAACCTATCGCTTAGGCCGATCGTGCCTCTCTGTCCGCGCTCTCGCTTGCATCCTCGACTCAGGCGGAACGTGACAATGAGTCATGGTTTTTCATGTGTGCAGCCGGCGTTCAACTATTTTTATAAGACGTAATTACTAATAAATTCAAATTGCATTATTTAGAAAATAAACAAATTTTATTGACGAAAATTATGTTATTTTAATCAAAGTTAATATTTATATTGGAACATATTTTATGTTACTCATTACCTGGATAGCCCATTGACTAAAGTGATTGGATTACTGCCGAGGTAAAGTATTTATTATAAGAAATAATTACAAGAATTACAAATGATACTAATATGTTTTCTCTGTAAATGAGGTGTTTATTAATTGTTGCAATATAAATTATTTTGTAGGTAGATCTGTGTTTTGTTTTGTATGTTATGCCTCAATGGATTCGGCAAGTATGAAATGTATAGAGTTACAATATTATTTCTTTAATTATAATACTTGCTGCTAATGGATGTAAGTATATTTTAATTAAGGTTAAGTTTACGTGAATCTTTGTGAAAGAAGTCTAAAGATCTTAATGATCTTTCTTGGCGTCATGTCCTGTAATTTATCGAATCGTTAGTATGAAATCAAAAAATATTTATTTTAATATAATGTTTTTTTCATTTCATAATCAAGATGCTTGTCCGTAGGGCCGAATTCATCCAACGCTTCGGTTACATCGTAGCATTCCTTGCAACTCACAGCGGACTCACGCGCTGGCAAACACATCCACCAAAGGACCACGACGATAAGTAAGTCAAACGACTCAAATAAGTGTCATAAGCTATTATTTTAGTCAATTAAGGAAACATATATAAAAGATATAATTTATTTTATTGCTTTTATTCTTGTTTCGAATTTTATTGCCTTCGTAATTTCTTAAATTCGAATTTTCTTTGCTTTTAGCTCTTGCTATCAGCTCATCATAAATAAATTTTACTTATACTAAAATATAATGAACAGTACCTTCTTTTATAGACCTGAATTTGGTAAGCAATGGCCACGAGCAATAGATGAAGTCTGGTATCGGCGCGCCGTTGAGCAGCATTATGTGGATCCCTTAAGCTTTGTTTACAGCGTTGATCTTAGTACTGACAAATTTCCATTGAATGTTTCTTCTGCCATGGTGACGGCAGCTCATGCAGTTTTCCATGGAGACGGACATAGAAAAACTCCAGCTGCAGTCGTTGGATTCCAGTTCAAACATGAAAGATTAAGCGAATGGTTCGACAATATTACATCTTCGGTAAGTTTAAGCAAACGCAATAGCGTTTCCTACCCAAATAGATCGAGGAGTCTAGTGATATCCTCTAGGTAGATAAGCGATCTATAAATATCCGCTTGAACTAGTTATTCAAATTTGTAACTTCCGAACTTATTTATATAAATAGGTATTATTTTTTTTCAGTGCGAGCACAGTAAGGAGTGTGTGACTTGTGCATCATCAGAAAATTGGGATTGCTATTTAGTGGATAGCAACGGATGGATCATCGTAAGCAAAGACTCTAATCAAACTGGACAATTTTTCGGAAAAGTGAGTTGAATATTATTATAATTGCCGGCGTCTGCATTTCCTATGTCGTACTTACAATGTGGGGGTCTACAAATTTAGAGTGAATAGGTATTTTTTAGGCAAGCAGTCATCATCGTAGACCGCATCAACACTTAACATTAGGCTTGACTATTTGATGCGGTCAAACCTACGCTTATTTTAGTATAAAAAAACACTAAAAGAACAAAGGTAATCCTTAAACTTCTTTGTTATATATTATTCTTTGTTATTCAGATACGCCCAGACATTATGATGAAATTGGTTGAAGAAGATGTGTACAAGCCTATCCATATCGTTGACTATCAAGCGGTGTGTTTCAGGGAGAAGAAAGTGACAAATCCGGCTGCCACGCTGTTAACGGTATTTATTTCTAGGACGAAGTGTATATTTTAACTTAGGTACCTAATTAAAATAAAGAAAGAAATTTGACTAATTATATAAACGCATGGTGATAAATGCTAAGCTGGGACATATTCTCAATATTATTGACATTATCAGGGACAGAGTACCCTCTTCCCTACCCAACCGGTGTCGCTGTATAAGCTAACAGCATTAACCTCATGTTCGAAAAAAAAAAATATTATTGACAGTGATTGCAAAATCACATACACATAATAGAAAATAATTTAAAATTCTAGATTTTTCAATAAAATTTCAGCCTCTCGAGAACTTGCGTCACATCATGACGTGGCTCCTCGCTACTACTGTTTGGATTTATAACTCAATTGGACTCGGCTTGGCACAGGCTTCAAGTTATTCGTTTGATTACGGTATGTCTAACGTAAATCTATATCGATGTTATGTGTTTTCAGTGTTCATTACATAAGTGGATTATTAAATTAAGGCAAAAGCAATTTACATTAGTTAATGTATGATTTAAAAATATATATATTTGTCAAAGAATTTATAAAGTTGATGTTGCTCTTATGCGTTGTCAGCATGGTCTGTATTTGCATGACAACGAGCATACAGTCAGTCTCTGTTCATATTTATATGTGCTGGTATTTTAGACGCGCTACTACTGCAATTGGCATTAAAAATTACTTCTAGACTGGCAATTATACATTTTAAAAATGGGTAATAAATTTTATTATACTTACTGATTATTTTATATTTTTACTACAAAAGAAAATAACTTAACTAAGTATTTCTGTGTGCTAACTCCTTAATTCTTCCTCACAAAAATTTCAAAGTAACTTGTTGCACAATACTCGTATCTGTATAAGAATTAATAAGATGAATGCATGCACTTGTGTCCGATCGACTCGGATTAACTTAGTTCATAGATATGGCAAAATTCCATCATGGAGTCATCAATTGGATGTAGCCAACATGTTTTATGACAGTAGTAACGACTCCATCTTGTTTTCAGAGTTTGTTACACCCACTGGTGAGTTTATAGATCGAGCACAGTAGACAGTGTTTCAATGGCACTGGTGGAAATATCGAATATTTTTGTATTTTACCTTTCTATGTTAATACGTAGATTGATATCAGGAATGTGCATGTTTCTTTGGTAATAAGATCCCATTGAGATATCTTAATACGAATGTTGATGAATATCCTTATTACAAAGTTTAAAAAAAATCATGAATGTAAACTCGTTAGTTGCTGTGCATGAATTCGGTGTTAAATGTTTCAGTCGATCAAGCTTTTGACAGTTCAATGCTTAAAGCTCAAATTATTGCCTACTTATTTCTAAATAAGTCAATGAAGCTTCTAATATTTTTGTTACCTGCCCTTCTCTATTTTTTTGACGCTGTAAAATAAGTATGCTATCAAAAATTATAACTAAAAAATATGCCCATATAGGATATGGGTAGCGACGCCTACTGCCTAGTGTTGTAGATATATGCCACTTTCTTTTTTCCGTGTCTGTAACTTTATATGATAAAATAATTTTGCATTATTTACCATTTTCCTTTTATGGTATTTAGAAGCAGTATATAAATTGAAATTTAATCTGACAATTGCCAGAGTTCTTATTATTTAATTTTAAATTGTTTCCTGCATGTACTCTAATTGTTAAAGAAAACGATCTTAATGACGCCTTTTATTTTTAATATACAGTGGCTTACCAGAATTACGAGAATGATGAAGATACAGATGATCCATCGATGTCGAAACCGCCGTCAAGAATGTTGGAAAGGGATTTCGAGAAGCTTGTATTAATAAATAGGACGAGACCTACCCCTTGCGATAGAGAAATGTTTCTATACCAATTAGAGTATAAAAACCTTGATGAAAAATTAAACAAACCTATGAAAGGATGCGAAAGACCTTTTTATGTTCAACTAGTTAATTATACAAACATGCTTCTAGTGGTTGTCGATGCAATATGTCCACAGAAGGAAACTTCTATTTTGT
Source organism: Heliconius cydno galanthus (assembly GCA_036379175.1). Taxonomy (NCBI): domain Eukaryota; kingdom Metazoa; phylum Arthropoda; class Insecta; order Lepidoptera; family Nymphalidae; genus Heliconius; species Heliconius cydno. The sequence continues at coordinate 414,408 of JAKRZM010000185.1, read as the reverse complement.
CAATTGATGCTACCGAAGTACAATACAATGAGTCGTTGCCATGTTTGAAACACATGCACCCGTTGTATAGGAAGCAACCTAACTCCTGCATTCGGAATCACACTGAGGTATGTCTAAGTTGGAAGTTGGAAATAAGTGCATATAAAAAGTACATTACCTCACTCGGCACGTCTAATACATATTTACTTAAATATAATTCACTATTTTTGTGACCATAATATAACATTCAAATATTAGAAAATATATTTATAATAGGTAACCTTTGCTCTTGGTTTGTTCATTATAAAAAATTTATTATTTCAGTAGGTAGATATATTTTGACCTTTGGAGTGCAAGGTTGGTAATAGTATTTACTATTACTAATACATTATAATAACGAAATACTATTTAAAATTATTAAAATTGCCGTTACCATATTATAATTACTTATTAAAGTACTATAATAATTAATATAGTACTTTAACTAAGTACTTTTTTATAACACCTAGAGTTGAATCTTAATTCCTACGATATATTTTACAGGAGAGCAATATTGACATGTGTGGACGAGGAAGTTTGCCGCATAGAGTGCTTTGGATACCTCTAGTCTCCTTTACATTTATTCGATATTTGTAAAAAGTTATAGCCAAAATACCTTAAGAGAGAAAGCTCATTATTTATGATTTTAAAGAGTTTTAATGTTGGTAGTCGTTTTAAATGTAAATCATAAATTTAATTACATTATAAATTATTTTTAGTAACAAATAACATTTCATATAACATATCAATAACCAATATATTCCTATTTACTGCATATGCCCTTTAAGTGTTATTATGCAAATTATCATATCAATAGTAGAGTTAAATTCATATCAATATTTAGAAGTTTTCCTTGATATCAGATTATATACATAAGTATGTGGGTACTTCGTTGATATTATAGATAATCCACAAATTTATTTTATATTTTTATTTTATTTCATAATTATGATCTCTGTAGTTATAAATGTCCGTGATATTAAATAAGTAATATGGAACTCGTATTCTAGCTACTTAAGTGTAAAATAACTGTTTTAATATCAGCCGTTTAATATTAAACTTTAATAATATTAAATCATATTTGTCGAGTGGCGACTATTTAACAAATAATTTAGTAAATTAAATCTAGTCAGATCTAAACTGCTAAAAAGATTTCACAATTTTAACGCTTCTAATTCGTCAGTCAGAGTGCTTGCTGGGAAATAGAAGCCATTAACCTATTACTTATGTACCGTTCGTACAATGTATGTATATAATGAGATATCTTGTGTATGCTTAAAAGAATTACCTATATTCATTTGATATAGACAGTATCATTAAACTTTATTTTATTTAATAGTCTACCTTTACGATATAGTTTTGTTTCTAATTGGAATTATATCTATACCTATATCAATTTATATAACTTATATTTAAATGTTTCAAGAACCGCTTATTTAAGTAAGTTTTTGTTCCGTCCTGGTAACATTTTAACTGGGAATGAGAAATTGCTAAAAATCCTGTATATCAATGTTATTAATTAATAATGTTTAAGAAACAATACCTGATTATAGATTAATATTTTGAATCTCATGAAACTTAGATGTAAAATTTAAATTAAATGTATTGAAAAAATTAATACTTCTTATTTTACAAAATTGTGATTAATTTGGTACAAAATAAATATTTCATATATTTTATAGTGTTTTATTTAACAATAATAAAATTTGTATTATAACAATGGGCGTAGGAAGAGTACAGACAGAGTACTGACACCAGACTACTCTGGGGAATATTACTAATAAAAAAAATTCCTTGAAAAATTAGAAAACACATATCTGTTCAAAAGTAAAATCCAATTCCCCCCCTAGAAAATACCTCTAGACACACTTATGTTTACAACAATGCCTTGTATTAAACATTAAATAAATTTCCATGTGTCAATAAAGGCACAATTTAGGCATTATTATTGATTGCTTTAGTTTCAAGTAATCAATAATAATGTCGTGGCTATGAGAATATCAACTATAATCATCATAAAAAACCTTGTAGTTTCTATCTACCATCCAAATAAATAAAAAAAAAATTAACATCCAACTATCATTAATATTCCCATAAACTTTTTATTAACCACTAATTATATAACATTATTAACTTTTGCCACTAGTTTCTATTTTATTTCTTGCAATGAAGTTTTCAATGTCAGCCATTAAAAATTGATAGCGTTTTTGACGTAGTAAAGATTCTTGTAATTCTTCCAACTGTTCGCCACCTTGCATGAAGGTCTTTAAGCTCCGAGTTGTTCCCCCACCTTCCCTGTGCTCTGTCACTCGGTCTTGAGGGTAATTGTATGTCCTTATTTTTTCATTTCTATTGCTGGAACCAATCTGGAAAATAAATTTCTAGATAAGAATTGAAAGTAATGAAGTAGCTAATGTAAGAAAATTAAATTTAAGCCACATTAGTAACATAGTAAAATTTATAGTTATGGTATTTCTATCGGCCATTACTTCACATTACAACTACATTTAGTTTTAAATGGTTGTGAGGTCTTGTTCAGGAAAATGAATTATTATAATTTGGCAACACAAATAAATATATTGTGAAAGTCTGGTATGATTTCCACCACTCTACATGCAATGTCTTAAAATTAGACAGGAAGCAGAGAAGAGGGTGTCCTAATCCTACTAGGTTATCTCTGCCCATCCTGCTATAACATGGGATAAATATATATATTAAATCTAAGATATTGAGTTTTTTTAACAATATACCTGTGACTTCCTTTCAGTATTGATTTTTGATGTTTGCTCAGTCTCTTGTTTTTCAAGCAATATCGTTCTTAATTTTTGTAAAGCAATTTGCTTATTTTTAATTTGGGATCTACCTTCTTGACATTCCACTACAGTTCCAGTAGGAATGTGCGTTATGCGAACAGCACTATCTGTGGTGTTTACATGTTGTCCGCCAGCCCCACTAGCCCTTTTTGTTTCAATACTCAAATCACGATCAGCAATCTCTAACTCAATCTCACTAGCTAAAGGTAAAACAGCAACTGATACAGTGCTTGTGTGTATACGACCTCCTTTCTCTGTAACTGGTATTCTTTGGACGCGATGTACTCCAGCCTCAATTTTCATTAATTCAGGTGCCCCTACACCTTGTATTATGAGGGATCCTTTCCTTATGCCACCAAGATCAGATTTTTCAATGGAGGCTACATCAACTTCCCAGTCCTTATAATTAGCATACTCTTTATACATATCGAAAAGTTCTTTCGCGAAAAGCATTGACTCTTGGCCGCCAGCTCCAGCGGTAACTTCAATCATAATTCCACCTTGTGATAAATATGGTTCTATCAAAATAGATTGTAGATCATCATCTGCTTCTTTAAGACGTTTTAAATATATTTCAGCTTCCTCCTTAATCATCTTCTTGATTTCTTCATCTTGTCTTTCTCGATTATTAAGTTCCTTAAGAGATTGAATGCTATCAAAAAGGGTAATTCTTTGTTCAAGTACATTTACTATTGGTTTTATTTCGTGGAGTCGTTTTGTATCCTCAATATTTTTGCGTATTTTAGTTTGTAAATTTTCATGTTCTAGCATTAAATGTTTCAAATAAGTTTGAATTGCCGGATCGGATAAATTAATTGTAGTTTTCGAAGAATATTGCCGAAGAACATTCAAATTTTCAAACTTACAAAATGATTTTAAAACTGTAAATCTTTTAAAAGACATTTTAATAACTATAGAAGTATTTAAATTACCAAAATACAAATAAGTAAACATTAAACTAAGAAAAGCTCAAGACTAGGTATGTCAAAATCACATTTTACATAATTGACAGTTTGACGTTAAGATTTGACGTTTAGTTAGTTCTTATTGGAAATTTAATCAGCTTAACAGATAACCAATTTTAAATAAAATATGTATTGAATTTTTTTTACATAAAAAAAATATTCAATACATATTATAAAATTGGAAATATAATGCTTATCTCGTCTGGTTCATTATTTAACATGTCTTATTTTTAACAACACAAAATGGAATAAAGCGCTGACATCTCGTGTCGAGTAGCTTACTTTTCGATACTTATTTGTTATTTACAAGAAAGATGGCGTTGTTGTAGCAAACCACTTGTATTCCTACAACAACGTAAATGAAAAAATATTCAATTAGACACAATGCCCCAAGAATAACTAAAAACAGCAAGGGTTGGGTTATGAAATGTCTTGTCTTTGAATTGTGATTTTTTTTTAAATTTTGTTCTACGCATCTGAAAATTGGCTTGGCCTTGGATGATAACCGAAAAATCTACACTTTAGAGATGTAGTGCTAGCGGCGCTTCCTAAATATCCTTTGGACTGTTTTCCGCACTAACAATTTATCCTTAGGGAACTCAAGGTTAAAAAACGATTGTCATTGACTGTAAAATAGCGAATTTTCAAGTTCTTTGGCCACGCAACCAGAAACATGGAAAATATGGAAACATGGATTCGATGGAAAGCCTTTTGACTAGATTGTGCCGAGCAAAGTAGAGGGCCAGAGATCCCGAGGCCGATCACCTACCCGATAGACGGATTTTATTAAAACGGTAACGCGATCTACCGTAACGGAGTGCTCTCGATATACTACAGACCGACTAAGATACAGAGACATTACTAGGGCTGCGGTCTGGGACTGATGACTAAGTACCTAACTTGGCCATGTCTGCGAGTCTCAACCTAGTGCGCCACCTAAGTAACCACGATCATTCTGTCAAGAGTGCCCGACTGAGAAGAGGAATTCGGCGGAAAGCGGGAGTATCTTAAAGGGAACAGAGTGTCTCAACACTAGGTTCTCTATGCGGAATAGGTACATCGTATCAAAATATGAATTATCCCTATTTCATAAAATAGTAGGTACCTTATAGTATCGTCGATAAATAAAGATAAAATAAAAATAATGTTGGATACAAAGAGTGAAATCCTCTTTTTTAAATAAAAAAGTAACTCTTATATAGTGAGCTAATATTAGATTCTCTATTATTTTTATTTTTTTACTAGAAATTTACAAACGTACCAACCTATCTAAGTTTGTTAAAGTTTGCATTAAGACGCAATGGTGCAGATAAGACTTTGATATGTTGTAGTTTTGAATTGTATTTTATTTATTTTTAGACGTCATTTGCATTTGGCAAGTTATAGAGAAAGAGAATGTAATGTTAAGACATTTCTACCTAAAATCGGCACCCATTTTTAAAGAAATTGCATATTTGATGTTGGAACCCACGCTGCTTTGGTTAACCTTCAATAAATATATAGATAAATTAAATCTGAAACATATGTCACGTACGTAGTAAGTATATATTATACTTATTTATGACCTTTCCGTTAAATGCAGCTAATGATAGCCATTTTTACGTCAGATGTAAAATAAAAGTGAAATGGTATTCCAATTTAAAAAATTCTTTCGAAGCGCAATTGCCACATCAACCACAACGATTCGCCTATTGATAGAATTATTAAAGGTTTCCAAGGGATGTTTTAAAAGGAGGTATTTTGGTTTACCGCAAAAACAGTATTTTTGCGTTATCATACATTCTCGCGTGGAGTTATTAGCGCTAATGACAAACAGCCAGACGGGTACAACCATTGTTAACGCTCAGACCACATCGCTTCCTTAATTCCAGCGTGTGGTTAATAGCCAAGGAAAGTTTTTTTTAGTTTCAACAATTGAACATATCTTACACTTAAAATTAAAGGCAAATTTTTAGTTTTCGATAATGTAATTTATGTGTTATAAAGAATATAATAGCAGAAGAAGGTTGTTATGTATACATAAAGGAATAATTATAATTATAATCATTGGTACATAATATTAATACATTATCCATGGGTATAACTCTTTATAACTCTATAAGTCATTGTATTGTATTTCAATGCTTTTTTTTCTAGAGCTTTTTTTTCAGCCTTACGCCCGCGGATAGCAGGGATAGAAGAGGGAACCTAGTATTGAGATACTTCGTTCCCTATTTTCCGCCGCTTTTTCAGAAGGCATTACGTGTTGAGTGGTGGAAGTCAAGACCGCGCTTTTCCTCGTCACCAGTACAAAGAAATGAAAATATAAATATTTTTTTATTTCCTCTTAGATTACAATATTTGGACATCAAAGAAGAAGTATTTAGAAAATTTGGAATAGAATACAGACTATGAGTAGGTAGCTATAACCTATATTATATCAAAGGCTTGTATAGGTATTAATAAAAAATATTCATAATGTTCAATTACGCCATTAAAAGCCGCAAAATGTTATAGTATAATTAATAGAATAAGTTTATAACGACTTTTTTAAACAATTGCGGCTAGGTCACATCTGCAGATGAAGACATAATTTAACCTACAAGAAGAATATGTTGAAATATATTTTGAATAGTCATAAAATGAAATTGAGTTTAGTATTTTCTAAGAAGTTGTACAATTTCTATAAATTACGTGGAACATTAGCATTTTGTTATATTTTGTGGTTATTGTGCGTGTTCCATTATAATTCAAATGCGAATAATAAAATTACTTTGCGATTAGATTAGTCAAAGTAACTAATTTCATACTAACATTTGGTTGCTTCGATAGTTAAATAAATCATGAAAAATCCAAAAAATATATACATTCGGAAAAAAAACTTTAAGATATAGGTAAGTAATGTGCGGAAGTAGGTAGAACAATATCTATTTCATATTTTTAAGTTAACCAGTATAATTTTCGTACTAATCATAAAAGATCTTGATGTAGGTAATAAGGAAAATATTTTTATATTTTTTTTTAATATTTAGGTCTATAACTTTCAAAGTATGTATGTATAAAGGGTTACTTAAATAGCCTGGAACCTGTGGGTAATACAATTATCCAGTCTAATATAAGCGAATTTAGCACGATAATGAAATAAGATAATGTGTGGAGGCCGTGGCCCACAATTGTGCGATTGTAAACGCGACTGGTTGTGGGTTCGATCTCCACAGGAGAAAATGAAATATTAATATTTTAATTTGAAGTTAAAGCGAGTCGATGAGTCTTGCCACTCAACACGCGTTGCCTCCAGATTTCGGCGGAAATTGGGCAACGGAAGTGTCCTAACACTAGGTTCCCTCTGCCTACCCAGCTCTGTGCAGGATACAGCGTGAAGCTGAAAAAAAAAACAATTTCAATTAAAACTATAAAAACACCTTTAAAAATTATAAGACTTAAATATGAAATATCATATTACTTCCAACACACGAACATTTGGTATAAAATAGAATTCAATCAAGCCCCTGTCTATTTTCAGAAAGGCTGAGCTTTTCCTATCATATATTCATATACCTGTCACTCGGTTAGATATGACCCGGGGCTATTTAGACACCGTAACATAATCGATAAATCACATCAATTATGTAATACGAGTTGCAAATGACATGGTAGCTGGCCTGTCTGTCCTCTCGTTTACCCAAACGGCATTGAATTATATTGATAGCACCTTATACGAGTACCTACCTATGCCATACACGCAGCTAATGTTTCATAATTACAGGCGAACGGGTTGTAAGGCATGTGTGCACAGAGAAAACTATAAAAATATCTCATTTTTGAAATATTGGTAGAGAATGCTACTGTTTTCAAGCTATACCTATCAATTGCAATAGTAAATTTAGTCAAAGACATTTAATTTGAATTTGAATTATAGAATAAATGAGAGAAACAAAGGTACCTAAAATTCAACGTATAATAACTATAGTGTTTAATTTTTATTTTCATTGAGATACCAAGCTACTAATTTAATTATAAAAATATAAAAAAATAAAGAAATCGTATGTACGATGTACACAAGGCCTAAGTAGCTAACTTGCACTCCTCATCTATTTTATTAATGAGTAAATTACTCTTGTCAGTCTCGTAAAGATCACACAAAGTCGATTAAAAATGTCTTTATATGAAAGCTGAGAAAATGTTATCGTTTCGACATGTTGGCTATTTGTGATTTTTTGCAAAGAAACATTTGTTGGTTACTTTAACATGTTTTTGTAATAACTAATTATACTCACACACATATGTATAGTGTAAATGCATTATAAATAATCTAAAATGATGGCTTATTTTACACTTTTGCTCTAGTTCTGTATTTATTTGATAGATAGTAATGGTGTGTAGGTATATGTACCTTTATGTTTTTAAATAATCAGCTTCACGCTGTATCCCGCACACAGTAGGGTAGGCAGAAGGAATTTGGTTTGAAGATACTCGTCTCCCACTTTCCACCGAATTTTTAAAACGTTGGGCTTTAGCCTTGGTGCCAGTGCGAAGAAATGAAAATATTCATAAATAATTATTTATTCCCTCGAGTGGGGATCGAACCCACGACCGTCGCACTACAGCCACTCCCTTGTGCCTCTGCGCCACGGCGGCCTCATATGTTTTTATGCTTATAAGAAATTATGGCCCTTTAAAATTATAAAACTATACAGTTATACCTACTAGGTATTCGTTTTAAAAAAAACTTAAGAAATTTTATTATTCTAAGACCGAATTGCACCACGATAGATATTTCTATCTATCTTTATTTATATCATCAAGTCGGTATTACAGCATAGAAATATTTTTCATGAACTAAAATGATCGTTACAGTAAGCAATTTAAAAAATAAATCAAACGTCTTAGAAAAAAAATGTGGCTACGGCATGTAATATTTCTTTGGCGAGCTCTTAATCCCACAGTAAGTTCCGCACCATTTCCCGGGTTCCCGGGAAACACTTTAACCATGACCAGCAAATATTGGCTCACTTAGTTTACTCTTTTATTCCGCTACTGTAATAAAATGGATTCGGATAAATTGAGCACATATTGCTCGAGCTAGAAGATATTTTTGTACTTTTCGTATGTTTTATTTTTACTTTTAAACAACTATTGGTATAGCAATTGTTATCATCTCATCGCGATTAGCTAAGATTTACATAAAACTAAAAAAAAACCTAAATTTTATGATTATTTGCCTAAATATCTTATAAGTAGGTAGGTTTTTTTTGTAAACGAGGCTTGTGCCGCTGCGCCACGAGGCCTGTATCCCGCACACAGCAGGGTAGGCAGAGGACCCTAGTGTTAAGACATTCCGTTCCCCACTTTCTGCCGATTTTTGGAGTGGCAGAACTCAACGCCGCGTTTTGCCTCGACACCAGAGCGAAGAAATGGAAATATAAACGTAAATAAATATTTTACTTCCCCGAGTGGGGATCGAACCCCCAACAAAAGAAATGTAAAGTTTCACTTTTTATATCGCGTATACTATAACAAAGTAGAAACAAACCCGGCTCTCCTAGTATGGTGAGGGCGGCACATCAGTCATGGGCCATTTACACAAAGTGCTTATTCGCACTCAGCTCTTTAGCACTTAAATAAATATCGCACGTTTGCCCAGAATTGCGGTGTATAGCCTCTAACACCGCTTCACACTTACTCTTAGCTCGATATTTATTACTTGTATTTTGTTAGATTTATATATGTACTTTGGAACTTCTAACAATCGAAAATACCGACGAAATAGAAATTTGAAATCTATGTTCGTTTATTTAAATTCTTAAGCTTTTTTGTCCTCTTACAATCGTGACAAATATGGGAAGAGTGTAATTTAGAAGTAAAAAGACAATATAACTGTTTCAACATTGTAATAATAGCGTATAAATAAGTTTCTCTTTTAATCCAAATTGCACTTCATATTTTAGAAATGAAAAATTAATAATTTATATTATGAAAGTACATGTAAAGGTACCTAAGCTACATTATATCGTTAATTTTTTTTTCCTAACAGCTAAAACTGCTTAGCTTTTAATTGCCGTATATAATACGTTCTGTAAATTTTCAGGATAAAAAACTATTAAATTACTAAATAACACAACTATTTATTAATATCGGGTTAACATTACTACAAATAGAATTATATTGATGACGGAATAAAGGACCACTTCGCACAGAGCTTCTTATCTGAAATAGCTTGCGTGCGCGGTACACTGCAGGGCCAGCTCAGCTAATAGTCAATTAGCTTGACCGAGTAAACACGTAGATTGTTTTTGCAACACGCATAGAGTAAGTACGAAGTGTAATGCTATATCCACACTACACTTTTAGACCTAGATAATATTATTACTTATATTATTTATTACTCTATACTATTATTATTATTATTTTATATTTCATAGGTACTTAGATGATTGTGGATACAGATCGTGAGAGTTAGTATTTTATTAAATATACTAACCATTTCTAACAGTTTCTACCAACTCCTTTTAATAAGACTTAGTACCTACAGCATCAGCATCATGGGTGCCTTCAAAAAGCGCATCAATCTCCACCTTAAAGGCCGGCAATGCACTTGTAGATCTTGTGGTGTTGCACGGGGTCGTGGGCGGTGGTGATCGCTTACCATCAGGTAACCCGAAAGCTCGTTTGTCTNACTTACCTACAAACAGAATTACATGCATTAGTTGATGACGGAATAAAGGAACACTTCGCACAGAGCTTCTTATCTGAAATAGCTTGCGTGCACGGTACACTGCAGGGCCAGCTCAGCTAATAGTCAATTAGCTTGACCGAGTAAACACGTAGATTGTTTTTGCAACACGCATAGAGTAAGTACGAAGTGTAATGCTATGTCCACATTACACTTTATAACTTATATTATTTATTACTCTATTCTATTATTATTATTATTTTATATTTCATAGGTACTTAGATGATTGTGAATACAGATCGTGAGAGTTAGTATTTTATTAAATATACTAACCATTTCTAACAGACTCTACCAACTCCTTTTAATAAGACTTAGTACCTACAGCATCAGCATCATGGGTGCCTTCAAAAAGCGCATCAATCTCCACCTTAAAGGCCGGCAATGCACTTGTAGATCTTCTGGTGTTGCACGGGGTCGTGGGCGGCAGAGATCACTTACCATCAGGTGACCCGAACGCTCGTATGCCTTGTATTTTTAATAAAAAAAAACTATTCTACATTTTCTACGATTTAAGGAAATATGAGAATTGTATATTTTTATTATACTCAAAATAAAGAGACATGACCTTAAGTATTTCCATAGCATCATATTTAGGAAGGTATGAGTTATATTAATTAATTGAACACAATCTAGTTCCAAAATTCTATAGTCACTATGTAGATACAAGCCACAAACTTGACACAAAAAATACAATTTAATAATAAACACTACTATATGTTTCTTTTATTTCATATAAACATAATATTATTTTATCACCTCACTGTATGTGCTCGACCTGACAACATAAATTGCATAAGTAAGCACTTAAGTGTAGATAAGTACAGAAATTAAGCGCATAGAAAATGCAAATACTTCACGTAGGTAAGTGTATTTCCATAAGGAATCCTATAATTATGATTAAATTTTAATGTATTATTTTTCATTTATTTATGTTAACATGTATTTAACAGTTTTTTTTACAGTTATAAATAGGTATCTACTCATAACTAAAAATAAGCTTCTCATAGTGTGTGCTCTATAAATAGGTACCTACTTAAGTACCGTATTCTGTACTTTCAAACCAGTATCAGAAGCTTATAAGTAGGTAGGTAATATATAGATATATGGATTTTAAGCATATTTTAAATTAATTAATATAAATCATTAAATAAGCTGAGCTGAGTGTCACAATAAAACTATTTGTATTATAATTAAGTAGGTACAATTAATTAATATATATAGATACAAAACGCTAGAACAATGTTACATAGTCATGGATTGTGAACTATCAAAGTTTAGTAACACGATGTTCCCGTGTCGCCAAATTAGTCTTCACGCAGCGGGATGTAATTCCATTTATTTATGTCTTACCAAAACATTTACCCTATTATTATTATGTTGTTACGGCTGTATTAAAGTGCCATAAAATTTATGATGCTTGCAAATTTTGTAACATTGCAATTTCAATCTTAAAGTGTTTGGGGTAAGTTGTATTTTTTATTGTTTTAACAAGTGTAGGGAAGGATGACAAACACGCAGACGTCCCCCTCGATTACGGTCGCGAGGAGGCGAGAAGTCTCTGTGACGCGACTCAGCATATTGTCAACTTTTGTTGGGGTACCATGATAAAGGGGTCCCGCAGTATGAATAGCGGCTACGTGGCAAATTGATTTTGATTAAATTTTCTTTTTATCGTCCATGTGAAAGATTGAATTAAACTTTTTAATGCTTTAATCGTCCCTCACATTTATTTAATTGTTATTCTTTACGTTTGTTAAAATATGTATTTCAAAGAAGCATTCAATAGCTATTAATTTCTTCTGTTAAAAGTAATTTGTACAATAACAATTTTTAGTTACCCGTTTTTAATATATTATGTGAAAAGTAATCTGTCAAAATACTATCTACTACTCTTTAATAGATGGCGCTAGAGGAAGCTTCATTTGATAACTGTCTATTGTGAAATTATGTATGATACCAGGTATACCACGGCTGGCCTCTTATTATCTTATTCTTTCCATTCTCTAAAAACAGTGTATTGACAAAATTAATTTTATTATTTAAAATATTGATTTGCATTAAGTAATATACATACGTACTTAAGTACTTTACGCTGATTACTGTTTGTTGGTTTGTTAACTATGAAGTCCTAATACGCGCTATAAAGAAAATATGATTAGTCAAAGTGCAGCAAAAAGGCTATTACTGTCTAAAAATAACGATCAACCTCTCAACCCGCAACTAATCAAACAAATTTCAGAACCCATCCATCATGTCAGGCAAACCGTTAATTCCACAAGAAGCTCATTTGGAAAGGAAGAACCATCTAAAATTTCGTTTAGGTTGGTGCAAGTTTATTTATTCATTTTTTAGTTGGTTATTAGTAGGTACCTACAACCGAACTTAATCTGGTGATGTAGATATATCTACTTAACGCATAAACAGATATATAATTGTTTTAACTGTTTAAGCTTGGTATTTGTTTTGACATAGGTACTTAGTATATACCACAAACTTCTCTCTTGACAGAACCCACCGTTAAGTCACCTCGAACTCTTCACCTAAAATGTGCACTCGTAGAGTAATGTTCCACTAATCAAATAATATCATGATAGTAGGAGTTGACTATTATTTGAGTAGGATTTCACTTTCGCTTTCGCTTAATAACTCAGTTATATTTACACATATTTTATCCAATCATTATTTATAGTTATTACCAATAATAGTATTAACTTTCTAAGCTATTAAAATGACTGGTATTCGTCTTTTGCGTATGCAAATTGAAAAGCTTGCAACGCAACAAATGATCCAATATAAAGCACGACCATACTTGATCAGACATGCCATCTCTCTCTCAAGTGTCGCCGTCTCTCTCCGGCTGCGCCGACTCGTCTGCGAGAGTAAAACGTCCATCAACAGACTGAGAAGTATTTTATTACCTTTAAGTACAGATTATACTGATGGCACTCATTTATGATATTTAAAAAGTTCTTTAAATTTTACCGATTCTAATTATAGAAAGTACAAATTTTGTTGATTTTATAGTCCCCTAAACATAAAAAACCTAATTATAAGTGTTATTTTAAACTTATATAAAAACTAGCGGCCCGCTCGCGGTTACACCCGCGTGAACTATGTTATTATTAATTTCTGTCTCCATGACTACGTCCTAGTGACGTCTATGCAAAATTTGAGACTCCTAGCATTTGTAGTAACGAAGTTTCATACAAACTTTCGACCCCAAAAACAACCCCTTAGAAGTCGAATATTGCAAATTCCCGTCTTAGCGAGCACCTACGTCCTATAAGTAACTCCTATGCAAAATTTGAGATTCCTAGCACATGTAGTTTCTGAGATTTCGTGATGAGTGAGTGACCTTTTGATTTTATATATATAGATATAGATAAACTAACGCAATGTGCAATTAAAAGAGCAAAACTATTCAATGGTTTCAATAATTTCAGTCTCGTTAAAGTAATTAGTTGCATAAATTGGAGTCTTGTACAGAGTACGACTTAACCGCGGCTTANAGTCGAATATTGCAAATTCCCGTCTTAGCGAGCACCTACGTCCTATAAGTAACTCCTATGCAAAATTTGAGATTCCTAGCACTTGTAGTTTCTGAGATTTCGTGATGAATGAGTGACCTTTCGATTTTATATATATAGATATAGAATTTTATAATAATAATAATATATAGATATAGATAAACTAACGCAATGTGTAATTAAAAAAACAAAACTATTCAATGGTTTCAATAATTTCAGTCTCGTTAAAGTAATTAGTTGCATAAATTGGAGTCTTAACCGCGGCTTATATCCATATTTACGAGGGCTTTTAAGTGAAATAAATAAATCACTAACCCACTAGCACAGGCTTTAGCGCGGCTCGAGAACGCGCTGTGTAATTTCTGAAGGATTCCCTTTCAAAACAATTGATATATAGCCTGCCTCGGGTGAAGCATACGGATTCATGGCGCATTGTCGGCAAAAGACGCTGATCACGAGCCATTAAAAACGACGGTAAACTATTTAGTGGAATAATTGATCTTATTAAATGAGAATTTATTTTTGCTTTTAAGCAAGTAACTTTGAAATATTTGAGGTAAGCATCATTGTTTTACAACAAAGAAAGGATGAGAAGGGAAGAATAAAAGAAAATATTTAGAAACATTTACAATTTCACGCATCCGAGTGTGATTTTTTCAAGTTTTACCAGAGATGCTAACGTGACCTGGAGCGGGATCCATTTATGATCAGTGCACCGAAATGGCCGACAAATGGAGACGAAATGAGAGGCTTCGTCGACCGGTGTCGGCCGCTTTATTCAACTGACCGCCTTTTGATGGATATAACAACAGAGCTTATTCTACAGCGCTATACATTGCAACTTGCTGTATGATAATTTGTTTTTAGCTTCAGAGAAGTGGTCAATGGATAAGAAGCTGGGTGCTATGATACAATTATTGGTAGAGGTGGCTCGGGGCACATTTGATTATACGTTGAGAGCAGGCTAATCGCGTTCGACGGACGAACACCTCGAGATCAAACACGAGGCGCGCCGCCAGATATTTTTGTTTCTATTAAACAACACCCGACGTAATAATGTTTAACAATCGTGCAGCGATAATTTGGATAGCGGAATATGTAGAGACTCTGATATATTTATTGTTGTATTTTATATAGATATCCTAAATATAATTTTCAGAGAAATTAATAGATACTGTTAGGAATATAAAAGTAAGTATTAAATTAATGTGGCCCACCCATAATCCGACCAGGATTTCTTTTCTTTGAAACAATATATCTTTATTATTTTTATTTAAAAAATCCCCATTCTTAATAAGCAAAGACGCTAATTATTGCCACCTTGCAAGCATTGCTTTTATAATAGCCATAGAGCCAAGAACAGAGTGATGACGGGGTTTAATTCCCACTCGACGAAATGAAATATTTAATATTTTGGGAAGTGGAGTAGGTATCCTTACATAAGCTCCCTTTGCCTACTATGCTACATGCGAGATACAGTGTGAACCTGAAAAAAATAATAGTATCTCTATACATTTCGTTGTGCTCGCTATTCAGATAAGTGGACTCGGAGGATCTCGGATTGTTATTAAATATTTGTGTTGTGGTACGATTAGCGGACGCAACTCACCGGCTAATTTATCGACCGAGTTTCACTATACTCATGGAGTTACGGTCGGTTATTAACCGATCTAAACAATCGATTCTTACCTCTTGCCAATCGATGGCCGCTCCGAGGAGTCATCGTGATAAGCTAAAATCTCATTGTTGCCTGTAATATTAGAGTGAGGTCGAAACACTCCGCTGGTGTACTATTAATAATAATAAAATTTGCTTTTAGTCTTCTTTTAAGCCAAGTATGGTTTTAATATTTTTTATATAAAAATTAAGTAAGCCTATGTATGATTCGTATGATTTCCATACAGCATTTAATGTCTATAGGTGCTTATTATAATTTCTAGATTCTGATTTTTTATTAGCAAAAATAATTTCGTTGTCAAACATACACGAAAATACTATAGGAAATTAAAAACCATTCACTGTCTAATGTAAGACGTACCTAAGCGTAAAAAAAATGTTTCATTAAGCACTCTCCAAAGAACTATTATTGTCTAACTCCATATCATTTAGCATCACAAATGCCTTATGCTAACTATAAATTACTATCAAGGTGTGGATTCTAAAAATTGCAAGTGTTTTTTTATTTACATAAAAAGGTGTTAACTCACGCTTAACCTATGTTTAATACAATATTGTAAATATACAATTATCTTGTCAGTTACATTCATTCACGTACTACATGACGTTTAATTCTATGCAATTATAACTCGATTTCAATTTTTCTGTCATTTCACAAGAGTTAAGCGCCATTTCAGCCTCATGCGTTATCATGCCCGTGTGTTAAAGCACAAGACGCATGCTTATTTTGTTACATAAATAAAAATGCTAAACGTGGCCGACTCATTGTCTATTAAGAATTACTTTTCTCGCGGCGGCCTTACAATGGATCGGCACTGCTCAAAGCGTAGATGTTTATCATACTGTAGGGCTACCATTTTAGTTTATCATTATGGGATAAACACGATGATAGGCTTCGTCTTCTGATAGCAATTATAACTAAGAGTTGTCGACGACTGTCAAAGTCAAATGGAATTAAAAAGTAATGTGTCAAATATTTCAAAATTATATTTTTTTGTACTTACATAATATATTGCCAGTATCGATTAGGTATATATAATATATATTAACATATTGAAATTAAAAACATTATTAAATGTTATCAGCACTTAAAAATGATAAGTATACATGGCATCCCTATTCCCAAGGTACATTAATACGCAATAACCACTCCCCCTCCACGAAATACTAGATCCGTTGGTACGCCTGCATGCACAACGAGCCTTCCCTTATTTATACGCTACATTATGTATTTCAATTGTTTTCTACGTTTGAATAGTTCAAATCCTGATAGAGTTTATTCACGGTATTTTAGTATACAAAAACATTATATTTTTTTAATATTTTCGATGTAAGTAATGTTACTCATCGTTTCTACGTCTTTAGGCCAATAGTAATATTTATTCTTTGTTGTCTTATTTGTTTCATGTACTGGGAAATCTGAATTATTTTTCTCTGTTTTATGTTCATTGTAATTTCGTTCCGGATCTACGACTTAAAATTCTATATTTCCAAATGAGGAGAAAGTTATTTAAATCGCACGAATCTCTCTGCCAACCTCGTAATACATACGAGGCACACTTGACACTTTTGAAGATTTAATTAAATTAATAATGATATTACAAGTTCCGTAACTCCATTCAAATCAGCTATTCAGGTTGAAAATAAAGCTTTCTTTGAGGAAATCATCTCTAAGATATTATGATTAAAGTCTTTAAGAATTAGTGTCTAAAGTAACTACTACTGTGTAAAAGAAAAAATAAACACTAATGAGTGAAGGGTATTAATGAATAAAATTAGGAAGTCCACGAGTGAGGTAAAACGTTTTAGTAAAATTGTAGGTCAATCATAAAAGACTTAATATACCTATTAGAAAATTATATTCAAATTAGAATAATACGTGCTCATCATTACGTTAATTTTTTTAAAAACCACTTGAAATGATCCAAACAAGTTTTTTAGGCTATTTAAATAAAAAAGAAAACATTTTATTGTATAATTGGTACCTTTTACAACAAACCTCAATGAGTGAACACAATGTTCTCAGAATTCGTCATAATAAATTTGTAAACGATGCCACATAACTTCTGTATGAGAGAAAGATTGGACATCTAAATGCAATTGGTATAATTTTCTCAAAAGATAGTATTCATTGCTGTCAAAAATGAATCTTTAACTTGTTCTATCTATATTAGAGAAGCATTGTATGTTGTTCTTCTAAAACCAGTCGTGGAGTGTAGTTATCAACACAGGCACACCTGGAACTCGGGTATTTTATGAGTTTATAGCATTACACCTCTTGGATAGACCCCTGCCGGTAATTGCTTCATGAAAGCCTCGTAAAGCGAACGGTTTATTGGTCAAAAAACTTTATATAAATCTACACGGAATAATCATCTACTGTTTTATTTAATTATTATTTTTAAAAGTGAAATTATTTTTATTTTACCAATCTTTACGTAATTACACCCCCTTATACTATTAACTGTGACAGATAATATATCCATTTTAAATGTTTTAATTTTATTGTATTTTACCCATATTTCATTATATTTATACTACAAATATAAAATTATTAGAATATTTCTTTTATAATTCTCATACCTAAACAGAGAAAAATTGAAGGGCAAAGAGAGAAAATCAGTTAAACAGACGTTAAGATACATAATATATAAATATTTACATTTCATTGACTCTTACGCTGATAATATCATAACGAAATTTCTTTAGTAGAATTACCTACTAGGTAATAATTTATGTATATAAAAATGTAAGCTGGTGAATTATTTTATTAAAAAATTGCTCTCAATCTCACAAGGACGATACTTTATTATGTCCTATCTAAACATTCCAAATTAACATTAGGTATACCAACTTGTCTGGATCAAACATAGTATACAAATACAATAGAATTGCTTACCTTTTTGCTGTTCATAAATCATTTAAGACATTCAAAGCGAAATCGATAGGTTGGAAAAAAAGGTATTGGTTTTAAAAGCAAATAAAGGGAAACAGACGCGCGGGCGATACCCGGCCGGCGATAGTCAGACAATACGCCGACAATGGCCGCGATTGTGAGTCGACGTAATCTTTTCGTCATTAATAACGTCTCTTCACACGTTTAGTGTTAACATGACAAATGCGGTTGCCTCAAAGCTGGGTGCGCCGCGGGGCGCCACTACGCACCTAATTTTCATTTTCATTTTATGCCACACAGATAGACAAATATTATAAAGTGCAGTAGATATCTTTTTTATTTTACCTCTAGATGCATTTTGTCTTTGGTACTTAATAAATTTGAAAATAGAATGTGAAATATATTCCGACAAGAAAAAATTGAATATTAATATAAGGCAAATTGAATACCTACTTATGTAGTACCTAAAGACATTATAAAAACACTTAAAATTAAAGTTCATTTAAATTTCATTTTAAATGAATGTGTAATAATCACGAAAATCAAAGATCTTATTAAAATAGTGCATGTATATATAGATAGGTACGCGAATTCAAATGTAGTAAAATATGATAAAAAGGGGGAATAGTTCATGCAAATATGTGTTTTTATTATGGTACTCGTTACATTGTCGTGTACTGGCCTGTCCTGGCCTGTACTGGCCCAGCAATTACTGCGAGTAGAAAATTAAATTAACACACACGCACGTCGTAACACGGGGGTGGGTGGACGACCACTACGCAAGATACTTCTACGAAACAAAATAACCTTTCACGCGTTTGTAATACAGTTTGAAATTATATTTCGATGAGCTAAAAGTACAGTGGCTGTCCGTAGCAGCCATTTTGCCTTGGCCACTAATTACAGGTTCGAAGCCATTTCATCGCTCGCTGTAGGAGCGTCTTTTTGCTGATTACAATGTGGTTTGTATTTTTCGAATTAGCACTTCAAACGCTTCCGTTGTGGTCTATTGTTGCTGTTGATTGTCGGGCATATGCAGAGTCGCTAGAATCGATGGTAACCTTCAATACTAAAAGTAGACGATAATTATAGTTTTAATTGTAAACAGCTGCTTATAATTATCGCTTTGTGTTAACGAATAAGCATTTTAAATGAATTTATAAAAGAGCAAAGTCTAATTTGACTAATAACACACCAACTTTAAGTTCTTTGTATTGAATAACCACGTAAACATGGTCGACAAATTGTACTATTATAATTGTATTAAGTCTGTGTGTTCTTTTCTCGAGCTTAGACCATAATAATATAATAAAATAATTAATTATATACGTACCTATATAAAAAAATAAAGAGTAGGTACAGGCTAGTGCTGTCACTGAACACAAGATTTTCAAAATTTCCTTTAGCTGAGTGCAAATTGTAACCTAAAATAACCTACATCATTCTTCTTCTTCTTAAGGGCAAAAATTAAAATGTGAAGGGAAATAGCCATTCTCTACATTTTATGTAACGTGTCATTTCTTTCGATTTTAATTAATGTCTAATATGAAGCTTCATTTAATACATCATCATATAAGTTAAAACCATTGAAGTGTTAGCTTTTTTCTTAATAACTTTAATATACCGAGTCAGTGTTATTAATTTTTAATTTGTTGGCGTTTTTGATTATATGGATATTAAAAGTAATAGACATTTTTATAACATTTCTTCGAACAACCAATCATTTTTGCAATCTTAGCGTGAAATGAGCCAATTACATATTCTGTTAAATATTAAACACGGACTAACGTTTACTGACACGTAGATAGTGTTTGAAATGAACATATTAATGTCAAAAGCGGTTGTTGATTTAAAAAAGTGAGTTTATAATCGCATGCCGCTTATAAATAAGAATTATGTACACTTTTTGGTGATTATATTTCGCCAAGTTCTTACATATAATATTATATTTTAGAAAACTCTGGCTTTATTATCCATTTAAATATGCTGAAATAAGTAACTACTTAGATATTAGGTACCCAATTTCATAGAATATAGAAAATAAGTGATTTTTTCAACAACACAATAAAGTAAATTAAACTTTTATACGAAATATACAAAAATACATATTTATAAGAACACAAATTTATAATAAAAAAAAATAAAACTTATAACCATAGACGAGGCTATCCCAAATTCGGGCGGCAATCAATAAAACAACTTTCGGCCAGATACACATTTTAATCGAGACCGGACCTGATTGGAACCAATCAAACGATGTAATTTACGGCCCACATGATCTCTGCAGTGTCCTTGACCTCCAGAATGTGACCGATGATCCATCGTGACGAATCTCTTATCCACGCCGTACCAGTTAATTAGGGAACTAAAACCCACGGCGAATGCTAAAGCTAGTGCAGCGTTTAGACCACTCTTTTTATATGTCAACTAGGTTTTCCCGCCTAATCTGCAAAAAAACAAATGACGCACAGATAGCATAAATAGAATAGCATTAGTTTGTGATAATATAAAAAAATCCATAATAAAAATTATCAATTATAATTATGTACACTGTGAATTAATTGATCACTATTTTCTTCACTAATTTAAAGAGATTAAAAAAGAATAATTAAATATAGCACTCATGTAATTTAGAACCTTCTCAGACTCAAGCATAAGGAAAAATGTAACTTTTGATATGGTTCACATTACTAAAATCGTTTATTGTTTGTAGAGCAGCTAGAGCCAGTCAGTAATATTAATAAAGTCTAAAATAAATTTCGATATTTTAGATATTTTTTTTGTTCTGAGTGTAATTCGAGACAGAAATAAAAGCAATGCGTTTTTTCTTTATGATGTTTAGTTACATTAAAGTTTATTCTATTCTAGTACTACATACCTACATATTTAATTTATACTTTCAATTCATATAGATACCTATAATTTCAATTTATACTTGTTTCAAACTAAACGAAAACAGCTGCTTACCTTCTAAAATATTTACCGTGTTACCCTCTACATCGACCTAATTGAACTTTGTTTGGGCGGCTCTTTATTTAATTCTGTAACAAACTTTACGTATAATTATTATTTATAAAGTTTACAACTTGTACAGTTACAGTTCTTTACTAATATTGATATGAGGGACTATAAAAATATAATAACATAAAATGGCAAATAGGGGTAGTTACCTATCTACCGCACATCGCACATAGCAGGGTACGCAGAGGGAAACCTGGAAACTTAACGTTAAGACACTTCGCTCCCATTAAGGCATTGCGTGTTGAGTGGCGGAACTCAACGCTGCGCTTTGTCTAGTTACGAGAGCAGAAATGAAAATATTAAATATTCCATTGGTGGGAATCGAACCTACAACCTGTCGCATGTACAATCACAAGCTTGTGCCCTGCACCACTACTGGCCTCAAAGATAATAAAAGAATATTTTAATAATTAATTTTTAAAATTAATAAAGATTTTATTTGGTGTATTCTAATTCCATTGTATATGGATAAATATGTGTTTCGACAATTACATACATATAGGCAAAAAACATATATTGTATACATAGTTTATTTCCCCATTAGTTATGCACTAGTAATAACATCATTAGAGTTACATATATCGTCTCCGCCCATACGTTTTGTATCGTTTCGGCTCCCTACATCCGTTAGCTATTTGTACGTTTACCAAGGGCCCCAAAACTAGGGATTAAATACATCAAAACTAGTTATTACGTTTTATTTTCATATATTTTTATTAAATGTAAAACGTTTTATCGTTTATAGATAAGGCAAATACGGTAGTATTAAAAAAAAAGATTCCGACGAATTGAGAACCTTTTTTTGAAAGTCTATTTAAAAACGTACAAATGAGAAAGAAAAGAACAATATTTTCCAATACATTTTAATTATCAAAATGAACATTTCAGTGATAGGTGAAGTTGTATGACTATCAGCACGCGAGCAATATTGTCCACGACATAGCGACCACCGAACATTCGCTATTACTGAAACGATCCAGTAAATCAAACCAACCGGAACTTATTCCAACAACTACGAGACTCGTCGGTGCAGAGCACGCGTCTCGATTACCGAATCGATTCGAGAAGCTAACTCTGAACATGCATCGATATACAATTATACCCGTGCCTCGGACATCTCACTATTAAATAGAACGTTTTTGTTTAAATCCGAGACGAATCGGAAATTTGAATACTGTTGTTATTCCGGATCATCTTATATTTACGGTTTTTATTGGATTTTATCATGCGACGGGAGTGCGGAATGTGTTTATGGATTCACGCTTCGTCTTCGAAATTCCTCATAGATTTTATATTCTCACTGAAGAGAATTCTAGGGTTTTAATAACCTGCAATAAGGATATGTCTATGGATTTTATAATGCTGTTGAAAATGGTTATACATAAAACGTAATAGACATAAAATAATTATTGTATTATAGAGGAAACTGTGAACTGTCTACAATTAGTAACGAGACATTAGACACTACATAGGGACATTTACCCTTCCATTAAAGCGGTAAAACTTTGTGAATCTTTGTTATTGTATAAAAGCTTTTTCCAAAACGACAGACTCGCTTCACGGCGTATTACAAAATCATAAAATAAAATGAAATAATGTTTGTTGTGACAGCTCTTCCCGCATGACAAAATGCGTACATTCATAACGGACCACAATGTCGTAAATAAATTCTAAATAACCGTATCATTTAACTGAAATTAAATAAAAATGTGTAACATGAGCTTGGGATCTGGGGTCATAAACTACATGGAAAATATTAAATTAAAATTTATTTTATATCAATCCATTTGTTATATTATGTAGGTACCTACTGGCGTGGCTTGCAACTACATTACTAATTTTTTAATAGATACCTTTAAAAAAAATGTAAAGCACAATAAAATTCATCGTACCTCAAACAATATATTGTGGTCAGAAAAAAAGATGAAAACAAATATTTTTCTCCTCGCAATAAAGTGAACCCGCATAGTATGCAACCTACCCAGAAATTTGTC
This sequence comes from Heliconius cydno galanthus, assembly GCA_036379175.1. NCBI lineage: Eukaryota > Metazoa > Arthropoda > Insecta > Lepidoptera > Nymphalidae > Heliconius > Heliconius cydno. The sequence continues at coordinate 390,785 of JAKRZM010000185.1, read as the reverse complement.
ACAGTGAAATATGAGGATAAAAATGGAATTGAATATGGCCATTCGCCCTGATGGTGATGCGGTAACCATCTAGTTCAGAGAATCTCAAATACTTTCATATGGCCCGCGTCGTAAAACATAAAACAAATAATAATTTATTACATAAATACTTATTTCTATACAACAGTAAATAAATAAAGATGTTTTAAAATATTATAAATTACATTAGTCATATATTTCACATGTCTTTTCCTACGGACCGCCATTTTAAAAGCTCTGACTTAACAAATTGGTCGCCATTGAGTCAAACGTCAAAATTCAATGCAACTTCGGGCCTCGTAACTCAAGTGCAATGTCCCACGAAATCAATAAACCAAAAGTTCATATTTCTTTGCGAATGATATTTATATATCAAAACCTGTTGGTAAGTAGATTGTTTATGTCTGAGGTACTCAAGTTTTTTTATGTAGCTTAAGAGTTTGCAACATTGTAAATTAATATTAACTTATTTGGTTGGCTGCATTTATTAGTACAAAATATCATTTTATTAATTATATTATATATTATATTATTATATTATATTGAAAGTATAAAAAATAAAACAAAGAATGTTTAAAATTTATACAATTTTTTAATATTTTTATAAATCAATTGCAATGATTAAATTACAATAAATAATTAATATACTATCGAACTTCAAATATCCTTATTTTGTAATGTAAAACAAGTATATATAAGATGCTTATAATGCTTGGACGTTTTGTTGCCTTAAGGACATCAAATAAAAAAACAGATCATAAGTGAGTCGGACTCGCTGACGGTGAAGGTTCCGTATTAAATTCAGGAGAGTTAATTGATCTTGAGAGACCGACAGACCGACAACGAAATATAAGGGTTCCTTTTTTTTGAAGTACGGAACCTACAAAATATAAAAATAAGCTAGCCACATTGTTTCACAAGTACTCTTAAAATTCAATAAATTGTTAATTATTTAAACAAAATTAACAATTACCTATTGAGACACAAGCTGCCAATACAAGATCCATTTGTAGTGCAAATCGAATAAAGTTAATGGAAACATGGCGTGCAATCAAACGGCAAGAACGAGCATAAATTTATTAACGATGCTAAAATATCACCACATAAATCGATATTGGAACTGTCAGTTTATCGACAATTATTCTTAATTGGATTATGAAAGCGGTGCGGTACCCTTGGGCCGTGGCATAAGCGATCTGCACACAGCACACTTTTTAAGTCTAGTTGTTTAATAATTTATTTCATGAGTTTAATACATGTGTTCCTTTGTACCATACCAAGATCCTATAGATATATAAAATGTTGCCGTTAGTCGTGTAAAAGCGTGCCACCGGGTTCGATTCCCGCTCGAGCCAGTGAAATATTTTCATTTCTTCGCTCTGGTGACAAAGTTCACTAAGTTATTCGGTTCCTGCCTACACTGCAATGTGCTGGATACAGAGTAGATATAAAAACGTACATACCTATATTGGGATCATGTTAAAATTATGCTCGAATAATTTCGAAATTCTTTTAATTTCAATAAATTCCTAATACTCTTATATAGTAAGCCACAACTAAGTTTTAACCTACTGTAATGCTTATTTTATTGAAAACATTGCAAAATATCGATCCAGTTCACATTAAATCAACACCTACACGTATGCTCCTCCCTATATGATCTCTAGAATGTTGTTTATATTTTTAAAAAGGCATGTTACACATCCCTGTAAATATACCCTCTACCTTTCATAGTTTAGTCCACACACCGACCTGTTTCGCGTAGCCGTCGGTCCTGTACTGATATCACGGAGACAGCTCAGAGCATCTCATTGGCCAATGGAAAGGGGCGGCTCTCCTCCTCTTTTGCAAGACACTGTTGATAATTGTAAAAAATGTACTGCGTGACACGCGACTAATGAGTGCCCAATATTTTTGCGGTTAAAAATAATATCTGTCAGAAAGGCCGTTATATCCCGAGAATGCTTCTCCTGACGTAAAATTCTTATTAATAAAAAGTACAGAGTCAAATAAATTAATAATAAAATATGGGTTACAGGGTTTATGCTAATATTGTATACTAATACTGACTGTATATAACGCTACCTCTTGGTCCTTATAGCTTATTACACCAACTCCTGTGTCTACACCTTTAGAAAGTTATAATGAGGTAGATCTACTCATTTTATATGTTTTTGAAGTAAGTACAGGTATTTGCGACGTATATATAGGCTTTAACGTATTTTAAATACTAATGTTAGGGTCATTCTCAATTAATAGCGACGTAACAAACCGCGTTCAAAGGCAGCGCAGAGACATAGTATTAGAGGGCTAATGGGTTATGATTATGATATTTACAGCTACACCCGATACACTTAAGCCGCTGTTTCACTGCTCTTACTGTTATATGTGAATATAAAACTTATTAGGTCTATTTTATTAACAATATTCATTTTACATATATGTAGATTCTATGTATTCTATAAATAAACCTAACCTAATAACTAATAAATTCTTATAGATAATACCACTTTTAATTTTAAAAAGACAAAATAACGTTAAGTATAAGTATATTAAGAATTAAATGCATTGTACTGCAACCATATTATCGCAACAGACAACTATACTTAGTAGCTTTACGACATACCCAATGGTTAATAAAAGCTTGTGCGGTCGTTTTCATTTTTATATATTCATAAATACTGCAGTAAAATGGAACTTCAGTAGGTACTTCACCCTGTTAGACTACGTAGGTGTAACGACCTGGCTAAAAGAAATCTGGCGTTGTATCTATAGGTAATTAGATTCGATAACTTTTTTTGTATAATTTCTTCTTCAATATTTGCGACGAAACTCAAAAACATAGTTTATAGATAAAATGCGTCTTTATTACGAGAACAATTATTGGTATTTGTTTGTATTAATACAATATCGTATACCTTCAATACCTATATGTTAAAAGGTATAATTTTTTTAAAACTTAACTTGCAATATTTTACATAAAAGAATAAGTTTTCTAATAAATACCATGTTTAATTTTGACTGGCGCGATGTGTTGTGCCTACTGAGTGAAAACAGACCTTATTCAAATGAGGCGGCTTCGGGCAAAGCGTTGCCTAAATATTAGTTTAATATTTGGAAGATTGTATCGTAGGCTTAGGCCAACACCATTGTAACTCTAACATTATAAAATAATTTATTCATTTTTTTTTAAATATATTTCATCTCTGTTTAATACCTACAGTTTTGAGCACGGAAATGACGGAAAGTGTACAATTTTTCTATAATTTCAATTTTGTTTAAAATTTACAAAAAAGTGAATTATTTAATAAATAATCATAATTTATTTTCAAGTTGATAGTGATAGTTGGTTAAAATTACTAAAATTAAAAAAAAAATACAATTTTTTATCAACAAGCTATAACAGTTGGGCTGTGTGTTGAATAAATTATGTAAATAGTACAAGGCGGGTTCTCGCTTTCTTGTAAATGATTTGGCGTTTTGTATCTAATGGCCGGCTTGATCCACGCACGGCATGTATTAGTGGCTCGAATTATTTAATTACTATTTATAGCTTGGAAAAGGGAATGCATGGGAAGTCAAATTTAATTTTAGTACGCTCTGGTAGGGTCTGTAAATACCATATTTACCTTTACAAACACTGCAATCGACAAGGTAGAGATTTTCTGTAAAGTAAAATTCTGCATATCTAATTCTTTATGATCTACTTACATACACATAGCTTCATGCTTTATCCCCAGCGGGGTAGTCAGAGAGATTCAAGTTCTATTAGCAAATAAATATGTATTTGCTTAGAAAATTCCATGATTTTCATATTTATTTATTGGCTTTCTCGTTTAAAATATTAGTTTAGAGGACATGTATATTTCGTACACATATTTCGTAACTTATAATTAATAATTTGAGAATTCTGTATATCTTTATGACTAAAGATTAATTAAGCTGTGCTAGTCCTTTATGCCTTTATTTACTCTTTGTTCCTTTATTGCGCCCTTGGCGTGACCTACTGCTGGCACGCACTGTGTAAATGGTACCAATCGCATAATGTTTATTTCTTTAATGTACCTACTATAAATAAATTTAATGGCCTGTGCTTCATAATTTTGTTTATGTTCAGAATATTATTGCTAAAGTAGGTACGAATTTATAAAATAAAGAGAAAAAGAAAAGGTGGTTATGTGGCTTATATGGTTTTTGACGGAATAGTACTTACAAGCTATTGTAGTCAGTCAGTCATATGGGTATCAAAACACAAAATAATTTTAAATACGCATCTCTGAAAGGGTCCCACTGTCAAGTTAGTGAATAAGCTTACTGTCTTATCTACATATTAGACTAATAGTCCTCAAAATTTCAGCTTTGCTAAAATGACGTAGATCTGGCGGCTCTGGGATCTTGGGCTATTACTAAGTACAATTATTAACTTATTACTTTTTTAATTTAAAGTATTAGATAAAGATAAATATTTAAATCATTTTTTTCATTTAGTCAAAGTTTTGATTAAGCAAATTAGATATTGTTGATATAAAAAGAGTCTTCTTAAATGTGCTAATGTCAAGACATCCCATTTCAATTGCCTTTAAGATATTGCATTAACGTTTTTGCATCACCACGCGCTCAGAGAGACGCTTTATTTTGATGACGGAACGATTGGCCATGGTCCCGAAAGGAACCATTAAATTCGCATTCCACCATGTCGCGGGGAAAAACAAGAAAGAAAACTGGACCGGACCAGAGCCCTGGGGCCGAGGTGCAAACAGGGCGGGCCGACCACTCCGCCACCTCGTTCCGAAAGTAGTGACAAATGGTAGCGGCATCTTTCATCTCCTTAACTTTTAAAAATACGACATTCAAAAATCAACTTTATATATTTATTGACTACAATACCATTTCAACTGTATGCCAATTAAATGTGATTCAAAAAAAGACACAGCAATAATGAAATTTGAAAATTAACTCAAATCACTTCGAAAAGGCTTTAAAGTAACCTCTACCTGAATTAAAACGGCAAATTGCAAATGTACTCCGTCATGTCTGTTAAAAATTCAATAATAATTATGCATAAGTACTACCAACATAATAAATTGATCAAAGAATCCCTATAAAAGGAGTTCAAATTGAAATCAATAAGGTATTCAAATGGCGAAATTCACGTGAACGATGGAAGGTGGAATGGTAATCATATTTGCTAAGTGTCTATCAATTGGTTATTATCGAATCTAATAGCGAAGGTTCCCACAATTACAGTGGAGAAGTAGCATTAGACTGATTGTTCATGTAACGTCCGCAATACGATATAATTACTGGGAAGGGATTGTCGATTGTCGATGAAGACATAATTCTTACTGAATTAATGACAGCGACGAGCGTGATGCGTCAATTTGCCCGGTAATCATATTAGACGATTGCCTACATAGAATAACATATTATGATGTTTAAAAGAAATTTTAGTTTCATTGAATAAAAATATAACATCAATATTTTTTGTTTTCATTTAGAATCTAAATAGATAAATCATCTTTGGCTAATTCCAATAATGTCACATGTCAAACTGGTAACATTTTTTTTTTAAGTCGGTTGAGAATACGTAAATACTTTTTAGATAAGTATACTATATTTCAAAAATTTACCTACTATTATTTAAAAATGTTGCCATTATAAAAGTAAGTGTATTGTCACTTTTTCCAGTGAAGGAAAATTGAAGCAAAAAGAAATTAATTAATTATTATTAATAGGTAATAGTAACTACACCATTCTAAATAGGAAATTAGGTTTTTTTATATAATTAGTCCTGAACTTAGCACTTGCTTCCTTAATTAAGGCCTGTCACAAAAAATCTAATCCAGCTAATATAATATTTCAAACTAAAATAGCCTCGAACCAATTTATATTAACATTTTCTTTATCGAACAATTTTATCTTGTCTAGAAATTTTATCTTGCATTTTTTGTCAATTATCTAAATTAAGTCTATTAAATATATTATATAATGAAACATAATTACAATATGTAATTAAAGACCTTAGTAAGTAATAGTGCTCTAACGTTAGTGACTAACATTAGAATACCTATGTACCTACCGAGTAAGTTTTTCTACAGATGCTCTTTCTTTTATAGTTTTTTCTTTGTAGAATAATTAAGTGCCTATATAAAAATTATAGCCGTCGTTGCCCGTTGGCCCAAGAGTGTGACTGTAAACGCGGCAGTTGTGGGTTTAATTTCCACTCGGGGACCAATGTGACAAAGGCAAAGCGCGGCGAAGAGATCCGCCACTCAATACACGATGCCTGGGTAATTCGCCAAAGAGTGGGGAACGGAAGTGTGTTAATATGAACAGAGTGTCTGAACACTAGGTTCCGAGGTTCCCTCCTAGGCTATACTTATCCTGCTACTTCATTAGGTACTTGATACTTTTATTGTGTATAAAATAAATAATCACAGGCAGCATTACACATGAAAAAAAAAACAAATAGGTATCACAGGTAGATATAATCTATTTTAATATTTTTTCAATTGTATTTATTAAAATTCAATTAAAATATTAATTTTGGGCCGTAACTGTTAGTCACGTTGTATTCTAACCGCACTTTCGATTCACCAATCTCATAAAAACAATAGGATCGAGAACCACGAGCGCAACAAATCGTGACCGCGTGCCGCTTGTAAAAACTTATATGTGCAATTATTCGATTACACACATAACACTGTAATAACAAGTAAATCGCGAGAGATCACACACTAGCGTTAAACAATAGTGTCTCTAACCAATCGTGTTACCGCGTCCTCCTTGCTGTTCACCCTTGCTGCTCCTCCTTGCTGCTCACCCTTGCTGCTCCTCCTTGCTGCTCCTCCTTGCTGCTCCTCCTTGCTGCTCCTCCTTGCTGCTCCTCCATAGCATCCATTCGCAACGTAGAGAGTATTTACAATTAACAAGTATTATTAATCTACACCACGACATCGCCTCCAAAACGAATGGGCGAGCGTAGAGAACGCTCGTTTAACCAAACCACCACGGACAAAAGCACTTATGCCTCCTCTTAATTAATATGATTAATGACGCCTTGCCGCGGCCCGCTTTTGAACTCGCGTCACTGTTGTAATCGAGAAATAAATTAATTTTATTAGTAGTCCTTTCTAATAGAATATGACTGTCGAGTGCCGAAAACGCTTCCAAACGACCGTTCTCTTATTTTCCAGGTTCCTCCCTATCTCTAATTTAAAATTGGGCGTTAAAATTTACCGATTATAATTTAAATTTACGACATCGTGCATAGATAAAAGCATATAAAAAGGAAATTGTGACCGTTTATAGAGAAGTTCGACTAACAAGGTGGAGACCGAGCCCGCTCTAATGACGTCGGCTTGCATCATTTCAATTTCATAATAAATACCTGTTCCTGTTCATTAAGTATATTTTTTATTAAATGTCCGCTTGCGACTACCGTGTTTTGATTAAATCGCTACGTTTGGACCGCGTAATTGCTATCTCATTATAATTGTAAAGCAATTACGAGTTCGTCGTAAAACAAATAGATTTCGCGCAGACACGTTACTTTAAACATATTTTCTCATGTATCTAACTCGGTCCGAGTTTGTTTCGGTGAATGTGGACTTTGCTGGGTGGATATAAAGTTAATTTTGAGCGTCCCCGGGAGATGCGATCTCGCCTCGGGCCGCGATCGTGGCAGAGATAATTAGAGGCCGCGGCTTTGTGGGACCGGCGCGCGGCGGATAACCAGAAAGGCACAATGTGTTAGATAATAATTTCCAAATTACAGGTTGTGTTGGTTTGCGAGCGAGACTGGACGCGGTCTTTTTTCTCGGAGCTGACCGAGGTGCTAAGGGCAGGCTAATTATTATTTGGGTATCGGGCGAGGTTTTTAATGCAGCTGCTACCTGTATAAATATTTATTATTAAAACTTCAAACGCCAATTTTGAAAGAATCCAATTAAAGTTGTTATAAAATTTCATCAGCGATATAACGATCTACCTAATATGCCTCGATCTTATTATTTTAATCAAAAAACCACGTTTTAGGATCATCTTTGTGTTTGTCGTGTTTTAAAATCAGGTAACAATTTTATGTTGTTCTTTTTTATGGATATTCTTCTCGTATTTACAATATAGTAAGTTTTATGTTATTTTTAATTAAGTTTTCCATAAATTTTGCTAAAAATAAGAAGATTCGAAAAAAATTAAGTAGGTAGGTACCTGTCATTCCATTTGTATCTCCTTACATCGAGTGCTAGAAACTAAAGCCGTAACGTGCCCACTCTGTATAATCAAACTAGATAAACGCTCGATAGTCTTCATACATATTGCTTTAACAAAAAAAATATTTCTCTAACTTAAATAGATAGATAATTAATTATTAAAATTCCATTAACTTTGCTACGATACTAAAGAAGCGGCTTATAATCGCAAGCGCTCGTGGACAAATAATTTTGAATTTATCTTTTATAATAATTATAAAACATACATTTTTAATGTTTTTCTCCATTTTTACTAAACATAACTAGGTACAGTTAATTTTGCAACAGGATACACAACTATTTCAACCAAATTTGTTGTTAAAGGTACACTTATTTTCAATAAATTTATCACTTTTCAAAGTGTTTAAAGTGAGATAGAGTTTAAACAGCACGTCAGAGAATATCCCTACGCAGAGAATATTACTGCATAATAATTATGACAGGACAGATAAAATTAAAAATATATTTTTATGATTAATATTTAAAACCAATTTAAATGCAGTAAAAAGTACAATCAATAAATATGGTATCCCTAGCGCAAGGGAGCTCAGCGTAGCTGCTATTGGCCGTGGCTGAAAGGGGGCAGGGCAACGGCTCCTCCTAACAGACTCCTAGATCACGAAGAGATGACATCTCTTATAAGTACGTGCAAGATCCCATGTGTTTTATTTAAAAAAAATGTTACATAAATGCTGTTGCTAAACAACATTAGCTCCTAAAAAATTAAAAAGTTTTTTAATGTAAATTTATTTTAACATTTCTCCCATTTTCAGCGTCTAATTATAATTAAAATGATTATAACTAAATTGCAATTGAAATGTACCTGCTAATGTTTTTTTATTCATATCTTTTAATAAAGTTAAATAGACATTTAACAAGTAGATATAGAACACAATTAAGTAGTTTACCTATCCGTCTCATCCTCGATAGTAAAACAATTTTTATACTGCAATGACCTTTTAAATATTTTTTAGTTAAGATAAATACCTATTACACCTATTATACCTATTAGAAAACTAAAGGTTATTTTATTAACGAAGTAAAAAATGATATCTCCTAGATTATTTCTAAAACGATTATGAAACAGGTAGGTAAGCTATAGTTGGCCACAAAAATCAAATTTCAAGTTTGTTTGTCCAATTCCCTGAGCCGTGTCCCAATACAATTGTGTTTGTCAATGATAAATGGTCGCGCGCGGTACTTTTCATCTGTCGCGGTCAAAGGCGCCGCCAACGCTTTGTATCAACGAAAACTAAACTTTAATATATCAGCAATAAAGTTGAGTTTAATTTGTAACTTTATAATTACAACACAGGACTAAATGATACGGTACTAATCAAGGCAGGGAATAAACGCGGATAATGCGGTATAATATCGTTTGAAAGGATCCTTTCGGCGGGTAGTCGCATTCAACGGTAATGAGTTTATTCAACGATTAATGGAATGAATCGTTCAGAGTAAATAGTGCTTCGGATTATAATAAAATGGAATGGAATTGGATGTTAGTATACATTCTATTTGAATGAGAACATTTAAGAAGTGGTATTAGCGAATGTTTTTCGTTTACGTGTTACACTAATTGCACATTTACACTTGACCCTAATGAGGCGCTATGTGGTCGAAAACTGCTTGAGTTAAGAATACCGTTAATTAGACATTAATGATCGTCTGATGGCAACATTTTTGGCACCATAAGTTTGCGCTCAAAAGATTTTGTAAGCACAAGTATATAATTAAGGCCACCCAAATTCTCTTTGTTTTACAGCATATTTTTTTTCAATTTTTAATATATTTTTTACTTATTAAAGAGGTAGAGGACGTTCTGCCATTCAATATGCAATGCCTCGAAAATTCAGCGGAAGGTGGGGAATGGAGTGTAATAGAACAATAGGTCTCCCTTCTCCTCATCATATCATCCCTCTGCTTATTCTGCTAGATATGCGGGATGCATCGTGAAGGTGAAAAAAAAGATTTGGTGATAGAACCTTGCTGTTTACTTACTTACTATATTGCTAAGGCTAAATATCTACAGAGAACCTATTTGATGCAAAAAAGTATGTAAAAGCAAAAATTACACTCTTACAGGTTTACTTTGTTGTTCGTTTGTCAAGACCATTTATCTAGAGATCGCGTAGGTATCTAGCTGAATTTAATAAAAAAAATTTAATCCACGGTCCCTTAAAGCACAGAAAAATCAAGTTACTAAGTCAACCTAATAAAAGATACGAGCATTTTGCATCGTTTTTGTTGCATTTTGCATGAAATTCGCCGCAAAATCAAAACCTATAGGACACTTATATATACTTCTCATGAACATACGGTTATGAAATTTGCCGCGAAGTGAGAACTACTGAAAGAGTAAGCTAAAAATATTATTACGTAACCAAAAATGTTACAGCAAAATTTAAAAGCAATAAACATTAAACACAATGGTAAAATTCAAAATCAATGTAACTAGATCACAATGAAGGAAGGTGTGGTAAGATTCGCCACGCTCGTTCCTGCGTGACAGCAGTACCGCACGTTAGATAAAAGCTTGACACACCACCATCAGACCACCATGTATTGTATAATTACAATTATATCTTTCAGATAACGTTTTTATATTCATTGTACTAATAACAAGAACCTGCTTAGTTTATATCCGATATGTGGGATGTAATGAGTATTTTAAGACAAAATACAAGTAGTAGGAGTCTCTATTGGAATAGAATATTCTCTAACTATTTCTATTTCTATTACAATAGAAATTGCTTTCAATAGAGAAATTCCGAAAATAATTAAGAATCCAGATTTTTATTTAATCTGTGTTTTATGCGATGTAAAGTCATCATTATTAGGATACTTTATTTTGATTAACCATAACCATATCTAAATATATTATTTATTTTAGTATGGTAATCTCTCATAACCTTAAATAATTAAATAATAGTTTCTAATTCTTATAGGTTATGATTGTTAGGTATTAGATACCATTGTTTTATGTATAATATTTTTTTAGCTTCACGCTGTATCTCGCACATTGCAGGGTCTAATCTAGTGTCAAGATACTCCTGTCCCCACTTTTCGAGGTAGGTATTGCGTGTTGAAGGGAGAATTAAGGACCGCGCTTTACCTTGATACCAGAGCGAAGAAATGAAGATATTAATCAACATAAAATCGAACCCACCACTGTCGCGTTTACAGCTCGTGCTTCTATAAAATATTTAAGTCAAAATAAGATAAATATGACAAATGTTATAATAAATAATAAACACGGTGCTGATATGCAAATTTAGAGTCGCCGTTTATAGAGGCGATGGCGACTGGCGCGTAAAACACAATGGAATGCTGCGGTTCCCGCGATGCGGGCGCTTACTGCTTTACGGCCAATTACTGCGCAGACTATTGTTACGTTACAGAGGTACTTAGTAAACATCGCTTTTATGATTGTGTTCTCTTACTCTTGCCTTATCGTAACAGTAAAATTTAATAAGTAAAAAAGATATTTTAATTTATTGGTATAGTACCTACAAATTAGGTACATTCGACCAGCAGTTATAATTAAAAGGAGGGTAAAATTTGGTAGTGAAGCCCCTAATTTAAGTGAGATACTAGATGAAAGGGCTCTCTCTAGCTAAGCTAAGCTGAATTTCAGAAAAAGCTCGAGTATTAAATTTTTTGTACGGAACCCTCAGTGAGTGTGTCTAACTCGCGATTGTCCAGTTTTTTTACCATGTTTCATACGAAATACTTATAGGTATTGTTATTTAGATATAGGTATAGTTTCAAAGCTACTACACTAAGCTCCTAATCTCTAGGGAATCTGATGATAAGTACCTACCTAATAATAGTTTTATTCCCATTAAAAATGTAATATCTTTGAAGGATATATTATTCTTACTCGTAGTATTAATCAATGGATTAGATTCATTTATAAGTAGAATTAATTCAAAATATTATAACTAAGCGGTTGAAAATAAAATAACATTCACACACATACAATGTAAACACTTTTTCTTAATTACAACTGTCAGATTTAAAACAAAATGTACTTCATCAGTGAGTTCAGGGAATTAAGTGTATTATCCCCTATAATTAAACTCATCCCGCTGCAGTTCGAGCCGCCAAATGGTCTGCTGGCAATCAATTAAAACAATATTTGAAATAGTGCTTTAAAAAAATAAAGGGAAGTACTTAAGCTATAAACTTAACTTATTATGGCCGAAGGGATGATACGTTTTCTTTCTTTTGTATAATGCCATCTCACTCTGGCTGCGCCCGCGCCGATGCGTCTACGCGTACCATATTTCGGAGCAGTTTACACGCTCGCATGAATTATTAGTGGGCAGTTTACCGACAAAGCCTTGTTTAGAACGCCAAATGTAATTAACTTCAACCGGGTTAAGAATTAGAGTGAAAATATGAAGCTAACCATAAATAGCCGTATAATAATATAGTTGGTACCAAACTAATAATAAACTGCATGTAACGAGCATGCAATAGTAAGTGTATATGTGTATTTTAAATATTATAATTGGTATATATTATAATTATTGAGATAAAAATTTATAATATTTTATTATATAAAGTTTACATCAAATAAAATAAAGTAGCTTTTCCAAAGTACTTATTAATAATTTTATTAACTTATTTGTAATTTTGTTTTAAAAAACTTATATACAGATATATATATATATATTGCATATCATTTAACACGTTAGTAATTTTTATTACCCTCATATAGGAAAGTACGTAGGTAGATACTAAGTACTTACATTTTTTTAAATCTATACTCAAATTAATTTAATTTAAATAATAATTATAATTTAAAAATATTTATATGCAAATAATGCAATGGATGATTTAAACAAGTTACAGTTATGATATTTAACTCCTAATAATATGCTGATAATAGTCGGTAAGAATAAAGATATAGTCCAAGTTACAAGATACAAAAGAATATCAATCTGCAAAGCTGACTTTACTAAAATGATCTCTATATCTATGTAGATAACTTTCTTATTTTAAAGCAAAGATATTTTCGTATTTGTATATTCCGTAGTAGTATTTTTCAGTTAAAAAGTTTCAATAGGACAATAATAAAAAAAATGGTGTTTGTATGTTTGTATTTTTGTTATTCATTATACTTGAACCTGAAGCTTAGCTAGAGTCATTTTAAAAAATATGATGGTGACTGAAATATTTATTTAATATACCGTTTTATATTAGTCGGTACATTTTAAAAATTGGCTAAGTTACAGGTTGATTCCACTATAGATGAATTATTATCTATACATAAGTATACGTAAATATAATCTGTTTAAAACTTAAATATACTTAATATATAAATGAAAGTCTACAGATATTATTATATTACAGAAACAATTTTATATCTTTTTAGAAAACAAATATTTTTTGTAAGGTAGCGAAAAATTTTACATGTTTTCTGAAAAGTATTTCTCAATCCTAAGTAACACTTTAAAAATGTAAAAAATATATATATCTGTATAGTTTATCACTTTTTACTTATACTCCACGCTAATAAAACCACTTCGACCGCTAATCGAGTTTGTCGGCCGATGTTATCTCTAAGTCCGTTAATAGTACCGACGCCTCCGCTCGCACGCCCATTCCCTCGTCCTTCACAATGAAAACATGTTTAATTCATCGGAAAACCTCACACATATCTCGATAGCGATTTATGATAAACATTTTATGTGCTTACTATCTACTTATTTGATTAATTGATTCTGGATTTTGAGTTGAAGAAGTGTCTATATATATTTATAATTTATAGGTATCATATTAATTTTGTTAGAGGCAGTCGTGGCGTGTAACGCAACGGTTGTGGGTTCGATCCCCACTCGGAGGAATCAATTCTTATGTTTTTTATCATTTTCCAATTTATAATGCCTCGAAAAATTCGGTGGGGAACGTGATGTCTTCCTACCTTGTATGTCTATGTTTCTTCTACCTTGCTATATGCGGGACAGCGTAAAGCTAGTTTGCTTTTAAATTTTGTTTTAATTAAATATAACAAGTTATTCAATTATATGCATAATTGCATTTGTATTTATTAAACTATATCACTTACACGTCGATGTGTGTGTTTAATTTTTCAGGAGGCTTAATCTTAGAACTAAACTACCATATAGGTACCCCAAACAAAAAAGAAAACAAAAAAAACGAAATCTTCTAAATGTCATGATAGTTATATCGGATATAAAAGATAGGTACCTAGTACCTACTCAAAATACGTCCCAACTGTCAAACATTAAAAAAAATTGACCTATATTCGCCGGAAGTCTCTGTGGATGGTACAAACGTTTCATTACGTAAAGATAATAGGCATTGTTCAATATAAACGAAAATAATTACAGGATGCCGCTGTGATTTATAGCATTACAACATTTTAATATTTCGTAACAGTACCTAGTCGATCAAAACTAAGATTTAATCGTTATCTATTTAATCATTTGCAGCACTATTGGAACGACAGCTAACCTATATAATTAAATAAATATTATTTTTTACATACCTATCTGAATCTGTTTCTATGAATAAATATTAAGCATTATAAGTTTAAAAACATTTATTTACAATAAATATGGTATACTAGATGATTCTTAGGAATAGTGTGTGATAATTTACATATATAAATAGATGAAAATATTCATGTTTACCAGTTGCGAGATCGCCACAGCAACGGTATTGTCTTGTTTTAATTTAGATGAAACAATAATCAATCAAGCTTGCGATTCTACCATTTATAGTTTTAATTCTTATTAATAGGTAAGTACATAAATGTACGACGTTTTTTAAATGATTTAAATTCAACAACCATTCAATTCTAAAACACCATTACACAATTTTTATTGTGAATTTCTTAAAGTATATTTTTTGATGGACAAAAATTTCAATTGGAGGCATTCTGTTTGCGTCAGTTTATTGAGGGGGGTGAAAGAAAATGGATAGACGTTGTAGCTGCTTGTTATGCATTGTTCTCGAGGGGCGGGATTGAGAGCTTTTCTCTTCTCCGTGATTCGACTCATTCTTTAAGTAACAAAACAAGTAGCTCTTTTAAGAATAACATTGAAACAGAACTTGAGAAATGAACAATAAGTGCACCTAAATTAATTTTAGAATTCATCGCACGTGCTCCCTAATGGCACTGTACACGCTATCGTTTTAATAGAAATTATATTCTATTTTTTCAGTTAACATTGTTATTTTTGGTTAATTTTAAAAACATTTAGGTAAATTATATATAATTTATAACAGAATACAAGTAATTTTTGTTAAATTTGATGCCTCACCATGTTCTTAGTATCAATCGAAAATAACAATACCACGAATAAATCATATGAAAGGCTTTAATGAACCTCGCTATATTTTAATCCAAACATTGAATTCAAATCAAAATCGATCGGCCACGCTCACAATCAGAACACAGCCCAACAAAAAACTAATTGACAACAATCAACACTGTTGTAACAAAAAACAATATTTTCTATCATTGTCATTAATAATGGTTGGAAAAAAGTCATTCACACCTTTGGTGCGCGCTAACATGACAAATGCGGCGATCAGCGGCGAGCCACAAAGGCGGGCGGCGCGCAACGCCGCGGGGCGCCGCCGCCGCCGCGCCGGCCCAAATATTAATTATCTATAACACAGCGAACACCTTTTAGGAGATTATCGCACTTTTGTACTTCACAATACAACCATCCAACCATCTCTAGATCGAGATAGAGAGCGTAGTTTATACGACTGTAGTAATGGTGGGTACTACTGGTCGGACCTCACTACCGTTATTGATTAATTTGAAGAAAACATTGCTATATGTTATTATTGAATTAGAATTTATACATTTGTACTCCAAATACACTAGACATTTTATTATTCAACGTTTTTTGTTAGGACGTTATCGTTTAAAGTTAATTTAATTTACATTTTACACACTCCCTCACAGGACTATACTGCCTCGGGTTATGCCATGTGTTGGACGTCAGTGCGTACAAATTATACATTAATATGAAAAATAACCATTATGCTCTAGGGCAGATTATCAGTTTAGCAAACTGTAATGAATTTATGCACGTCCCTTATTTGTGCAAAAACATCGGCCCAGAGAGTTAAGCTAAATAAAATTAAAATAACCTGTTAAAATGAAACAAAATGACAACGCAAATTAATGACGGACACACAGACGTCTGTCATAATATAGTTACACTAAAGTATTATTGAAATAAATAAATGTATAAACTGATTTCTCCGACGACAATTTATTTAATATGACGAAATGTCTAAATACATTACGAGCGATCTAAAGGTAATGAGATCAATGCCACTGGCCGGCGGCGCGCGGCGGCGCATGTGTCGACGACGGGGACTGTCGGCAGTGTCGGCTAGTCAAATAAATAACCTCCAACAACAAATATTGTAATAACAGACTTAAGAGATATATGAAATAATACGTATTGAGCACCTTCAATCTAAATTGACCTTAAACACAAGCTTATAGAGCTTTTATTACCTTTTCACATTCACAATATCAAGTTTATGTTGTTTCAAATCCCTTGATAGTGAAATATAGTTTTTATAATCAACCAATTTTCGAATTTAATAGCAGCATGTAGATATCAAATCAGCTTAGCAAATATTGTCACGTTAAATTTTATGAGAGTATTAAAGTTAAGTGGGAAATCCGAAGAGTGTTAAAAGTCAGACTAGCAGATGGTGATGGTGATGGCGGCGGCGTTGCTACAAACTCAATTATTTACACTCAATAAAAAGGACATTATATGAGCAGTTGGATATAGCATGAGAAAACATGGAATAACATCCAGGCACTATAAACAATACAATAAAAATAAAAACCGAGTCATCGCCAAAGGTTCAAGAATGAACTTATCGTTTACTAAAGAACATGTCCATAATTGATCAAAACCATTGCTATGTTTATTTAATGAAACAAAAATACTTACACGAAATAGTGCCTACCTACATAAAAAAAATATTAGGTATAGGTAAGTAGGTAGGGCGCTGTAGGAAAGAAACGAGGGCGCTGTAGACTTCAATCCACATATGGTGGAATGATTGTATTTGAATAAACAAATGTACCCGTTCTGGTAAACACGCGGCGTTGAGCTCCGTCACTCAACACCCAATGTCTAGAAAGTTAATTTAATTTCAAAAATATAAAACCGCCAAAATATTATTCTTTCCCATAAAAAACAATAATCAATATTAGAACGGATCCGTAAAAGGCAGAGTTATCTTTATTTATTTATATTCTTTATTGCACAAAAAGATTAAAAAAAAAATGTACAATAGGCGGACTTAACGCTAACAAGTATTTTCTACCAGCCAACCTGTCATGTGGGAGAACAAAAAGTGTAGGCGTGCAAAAATAAAAAAAAAAATAAAAAATTAAAAAATAAAATATCAATTTTGAAAATACATACAGATATATATAATAAATACAATATAATATATACAAACTAATAAAATATCTTTCACTTTTTTTGAGGTAGAAAATAATAATTTAAATTCTCAATGAAAATTCCATATTACCTACCTACTTAAAAACAATTTACGTAATTGCTTTTCTATTTTATAATAATAATAATATAAATCTTATAAAATGAAATATGTATTTAAATTTTTATTCCCATTGTAAATCCATTAGACGGAGGTACCTACTCTAGTAGATATTTTTAATCCACCATGCTTAATCGGACAGCTTTTACGACGTCCTTGATTCGGTCACGGCAAATCTAACAAGTGGTTGAAAAAACACAGGTAGACGCAAATATTTGTGAACAATTTGTAGAATTCACACTTAATAACAAGGTGGAAGCGTCAGTGGTGTCGGCGTAAGCGGCACCGTCAAAGGTGTCATTAAGCAAAGCCATAGCCATGATTGCGTCTATGACTCCTGCGGACGGCATCTTTGAGGAAATGATATCTGCTTGCCACTATAACAGTTTATCATTTATTTTTATGCTAGGTATATGGAATTTATTTTTACAGATGTAAATTTTATGTTGTAAGAATTAGTTTTAATTCTGAATAGGAAAAAATATTATTTGTAGTTACTTTTTTCGATTATTATTATTTATGTA
>JAKRZM010000185.1:204096-369730 GCA_036379175.1 Heliconius cydno galanthus | reverse complement strand
AGACAGACAGACAGACAGACAGACAGAGTTACTTTCGAATTTATAATATAGGTATGGATGGTGTAAGACATTTGTTTATTTATACCACTTATGTATGTTATGTATTATATTTAATTTATCTATATATGTGGTTATCACAATAATTTTATATTGTGGTTGTGATTTCATTTTAGTAATAAATTATTTTAATAAAAAATTGTAATCAAAATGGCTGGCATCTATATAAATAACATAAACAAAATTTTATTACTGATTTTTATTCTTTAATCAAAGTAAAATATGAGTAGTAAATATAGTAAATACTAAATTCTTTTAAATTTCAATAATAACCATATCATTTAATAAAGTTGCAGTCAAATTATTTAATAAACTTGCAATTTCGGTGCAAACTCAAGCATCGATGTCGAATTAATTTCGTATAATGTAAACGTGATAACAATTTAAATTCTTCTATAACGGGTCGAGAATCGACAAAAACAACAAACAAATTGAACGCACAGCGATTGGCGCAGGCGGCGCTGGGCGGGCCCCGCGGCGCGCCCCGCCCGCCTCGCGCACCAGTCTCGCTCACTCGCCCAGTCCTTATCTTATATTAACCAGTGAGAGACGTGTTATCAACTCGCCTGAAATAACATTACCGACGCGACAAACAAATCATTTTCAAACTGAAGTGCTAAGCGATGCCCAGACCGACGCGCGAGTCTTACGGCGATCAAAAACCACCTTTTTCTTACATCGCCCTCACAGCTATGGCCATCTGGAGCTCGCCGGAACGGATGCTGCCGCTCTCTGAAATATATAGATTTATCACCGACCGATTTCCATATTATCGTCGAAATACACAGCGATGGCAAAACTCATTAAGACATAATCTTTCCTTCAATGATTGTTTCGTGAAAGTGCCCCGTCGTCCGGATCGTCCTGGCAAGGGTGCGTACTGGACATTGCACCCACAGGCGTTTGATATGTTCGAAAATGGCTCATTGTTACGTCGTCGAAAGCGTTTTAAGCTGCATAAAGGAGAAAAAGATAGCCTGAACGCAGAGTTGGCTGCCCTCGCCAGTTTCAATAGAGCCTTTTTAGCGCGACAAGCGAATACTAATCCTGGTAACATATCGAATGGAATGTACGCATCCGCTATGACTCTGTGCCCAAGATTGAGTCCTGAACCTTTAGAAGCTCCTGATACAGCTGCGTTACTCCCAACCATGCCAAGACCACGTCGGGCGTTTACTATAGACGCTTTATTAGAACCGGAGCCAAGGCGGTCTTCGCCCTCTCCTCCAATTCAGCAACCACATTGTCCAATGCCACTGCCTCCCGCACCATACATACTAGCTGCTCAACGATACCACGCCGAGCTTCTGGCAGGGCTACAACAGTCGTGCCTACCACCTTTGTGGACATGGAGAGACACCAGTCAATTTTCACATTATACACTAAATTCATGAATGGTAAGTGTACGTATGAATTAAATTTACTTTTATCTACTTAGAATAAAATAGCCAAATATTATATAAATTCTGAACCTCTTATAAGAAAATAAATAAATTATATACACTCAGTACTAAATGATTTAATTTTCCATAAAATTATTGAAAATTAAATTATTAGGGGGGACCTAGAACCATTTTTTGTAGGAATGTTATTTCAATATATATGAAACAAGGCATCCAATGAAAACTATATCGAAACAAAAGATGCTAAGACAAGCAACGACGGAACGACCACTTCTACGCTCATAAAGGGCTTTAAATTTAGGCTTAAATAGTAGGTACATTACTGTATGTGCACATACATACATACTGTTTATGAATCTCTTTGCAAGTTTTTGGCGTAGATCTACGCATTAAGTGCAACACGAAAGAGTTGGGAACCTAGTGTTAAGACACGCCGTTCTCCATTAAGATTCCGTTCTTCTTCCTCTTCTTCCATTGCTGTCGGATTCGGATAATTAGAAAAAAGTCTTCATGCTTATACCAACAACCGATTTTTCTTCTAATTCCCACTAGGTACATTGTCAAATTGTAACGGTAAGCGAGGGACGGACAATTGTAGAGGATCGTGCCTAAAAAACTAAACAGCCATCAGCTTCAAAAGTTCCCGAAGTAGGTAGTGGTCGAGTATGTATGAACACATTTCAACCTTCAGCAATCTTGTGATGAAGAAATATAATTTTCGTAGAAACCTTAGACATTTATTCCGTTGTCACAAGTATGGAGATACAAAAATAAATGAAAAAATTGTATCTTAACGTCTCGTCTAAGTTTCTCTTAGAGGTAATACGAGTACGTGCATATAATGATTAAGAAGAAAACATTTTAAAGAGGTAAACAAACTTGACCTGCGAACTGGCCTCTGAGAATCTATTACAAATGTCATTAAAATCCTACAAGAGCTACAATGATTCACCTGTCTAGACGTCTCGCTTGCCAAGTAAATAGATATAGAATATAGATACAGCTATAGGTAATATATCGGATTGGAGTAATGTTATATTCTTTTTTATCTTTTTTTTTTAATAATCTATAATTATTGAAATTGTGTAATAATCACCACAAAATTCATTTCTACTGCTATTTCATCAACAATTTTTGCAATACACAAATCACAGAAAAACTAAATAAAAAGTACAGAACTACTATTTTTACACAAAAATGTCACAATTTGAAATTTATAAGTAAGACTTCATCCTAAGCAATAGACTTCGCAATAAAGGAGGCAATAAGAGTCATGAAAAAATCTATCTGTAGTCTTTAATTATAAAAGATATTTTATCAATATTTTTTACTATTATTTTTTAAGCAACAACGATTATATGAACGCTTTGCTGTTTATGCCTGCAAAGAACGAATAGGTGGTATCGTAACTCAATTGAAATTAAAATAACTCTGGATGCTCTCTTATCTTGAACTGGTCTCGAATTCAAATCCTTCTCTTTACGCTTTCAGTCCATTCTGCACAATATGAACAAATTTAAATACAATTAAAAATTTTTTTACTTAGATTATTTGTGATTAATGAATAAAAGGAATAAGGTAACTTGATAATATTTTCAAAAATAAGAAGGAATATTTCTTATTTTGATAAGCCTATGTAAAGGAATGATTTTGTAGAAAGGTTAATGGCGGAACTATACATATCACTTTTTCTTAATAAGCCGCGGAAGCGTCTATAATATCTAGCTGATACCCACCCGTAAATTTGTTTATTATTCTTCTACCAAAATTGCATGCAACGCATGCATCAACAATTTGGAATAAGTGTTATTAAACTGAATTAATTGCAAGAGTACTATACCAGACAATATTACAAATATAAAAATGAAATATCAAAAATTATTTTTAAATTTTATATTCTAATTCTATTTTCTAATAATGATTCATAAGAAAAATATTAACACAATAACAAGTACCTTATTCATTTTTGTTATATCCACTTAAGTAATAACAGGATCAGTAAACTAAAATAATTAACTAAATTAAGTTACAACCTTGCAAGTATAATATATATAAAAAACAACTGCGCTATGAGGGCATTGAATCTACTTATTACAATTAACTGTTTTTCTTTTCAAATACTTTAAATAAAAGTGCATGTAAAGTATGTTTGGTTAAACATTTTTTTTATTACAAATATTTATAGCCATAACATGCATATCTAGGGAACTTATTCAAATTGAAAATATATGTATTTTTAAATAGACTTTTATAAGCACTCTACGAACAATCATAAACCACCTTACACTAATAATGGAAATGTCAGTATTTGTTACGTTTCTAGTCTTTGGTTTATTCATGGTATGGCGTCTAATTTCGTAATCCCATGTAGTAATTAAACTGACAGAGGAAATAGTTAAAAGATTATTATGAAAACTTTTTAGCTTCCACGAAAACCGAGCATTTATGTAAAATTATTGGTATTCCTTTATGAAGCTCATTAGAAAAAATGCAAAATCGTAATTTATATATTTGATAATATATTTGACTAACAGAATACCTACATGCACTTAGAAACTGGAAACAAATACTCTTACAACTAAAAATAAACAAAATAAAACGTTTGAATTTGGAATCTGTAATTTTTATACGATTATTCATTGTGTTTTCTTACTTTCGCGCCAATATATTGATTTTTTATAAAGAAATCCGAATCGAATCGAATCGAGCCGAAAAGTCAAATACAATTTTTAAAATCCTCCATACGCTTGGTATTACTCAAATGTTTGTAACCGGGCTATTGATAGTGAAATCTCCTCCCTTTGTGACAGAAAAAGATCTGACTGTCGTAGTGACTCGACGTAGTGTTCGTACAAAAGGAATAAGAGAAATAAGCGATTAAAACAATAAGGGAAAGAATTAGAAGAAATCCAGTCCGAAAGCAAAACATTTTGTCTCGGGAGATAAAGATAGCAAAAACCATTTTAAAAATGACTTAGGACTTTCAGCCTATAAGAGACGTACTGGTCATTTCTTAACTAATAATTTAAAAAAGAATAGGGTGGTGGCGCAGCGGCACAAGGGACGTGTAACGAGACGATTGTGGGTTCGATCCCCACTCGAGGAAGTGAAATATTTATTGACGTTTATATTACCATTTCTTCGCCCTGGTGTCGAGGCAAAGCGCGGCGTAGAGTTCTACCACTCAACATGCAATGTCTCCAGAAATCGGCGGAAAGTGAGGAGCGGATTGTCTTAACAATGAAAAAGCTAAAAAAAAGTTACTTAGAACATATATGTGAATATTTAAATACATAATATTGTAATGTATATTACTAAACTATTTGTAGTTTACATTATAAAACAATTTAAAGTTTTAGTTTTGAAGCATCCATTGGATGTGTTCTTAATAGATTTTGAAAAATAGGTCTACTCTATCTACTTAGTCTGGCCATAAATATTGTAACAACATACAAGTCTTTGTAAAATATACATATAGGTACCTACTATAACTATACCTTTACAATTTGATGTTAGGACATACGATTAAATAAAATTATTTCTAACATTTGTTTTTTTATTTACAGGTAAATAATTGCTGTTATATAAAGTGAAGACGTCTTAAATATAAGAAACTGTAAAGGCATTTTGTAAAAAGCCTTAGATAAATGTGTTGTAGTATAAATATGTTAGTAGCATTGGTGGGAATTGTGAATTAACTCTATAAGTATTCCAGTAGAAGACTGTCGATATCTGAAAATTAACAGGTATGATAATTATTTTTTCAAAGAAATACATGTGTTTGCTAATATTGTTTTAAAAAACTACTAATGATTTAGTATACTATTAAAAACTTCTCAAATAGTTAATAATTAAAAATCTACTGCAACTAAATTATAATAGCAATAATAATGTCATATACCAAGAGGTATTCTATAAAGTGTAATTTTTCCAATAAATACTCAGAGGTGTAATACTGTTTCGATATTTTGTTTTCTACCGAAATAATTTTATTGATGGATTTCATTTTATTTACGCTTTCATAAAAATATTTCAAAAAAGATGTCACACTTAAAAAAATATGTAGGTACGTTTATAACATTTAACATATTGCATACAATATTAGAAATTATTGTGTTTAATCGAATCAAAAGAATAAATTATTATTTTATCCTTACAGGACTAAATCTGAAGAATCATTTTTGCAACGTACTTACCTACTGAAGATTTATAAGAATGCTTTTTTTATTTATATATTCCCAAAATAATAGAAAATAATAATTTGTTAATAGTAATTTTATTTTATAAAGCTGTGATACTTGTGTTTAATATGCAGTTGTAAATATGTACAGATTTGTATTAAATATATAAAAATAATTTATTGTAGACATAGAAGAGAATTACATTATGTACGTTAACATTTGGTTTGTGTTTTAATTATCGTCTAAAATATTAATATAAAAAATCAGCTTCTCGCTGTATCCAGCACACAGCAGGGTAGACAGAGGGAACCTAGTGTTAAAATATTAAAATAAGTAGATACCTATTATGAAATTTAGGTTTGAGTGAAAAAGCACTACTGCAGTGCTTTTTTAGGGTAGGTACCTACCGTATTTTCGTGCATCTACTTTCTATTTTCTTGTAATATTATTTTAAAATATGCTGTGGTTCCAGCGTAAAAGAGTCACAAATTAAGTCTTATCAATTAAAAATAAGAAAAGTGAAAGTTTTTTGATAAAACCTAAGACTAATGTTTGCACAATATGAGATAAGATGGAAAAGGAAAAAAATACCATACCTACCATACTTTTTAGAACATTATAAGAAAACTTACATTAACATAATACTAAAATATATAAATTAAACTGTAATTTTATTCACACTTCAAAATTGTATTTTATGAAACTTCATCTGTCTGCGTAAAAGAAAGTAGCACTAAATTAGAAAAATAAATAAAATATTTTATTTTATCTATTTGTGTAATTTTCACTTAAATTTAAAGTATTAGGAGGCAGCTTTGCTTATAAATTTTACTAAGAACTGTTTGTCTATGAACAGTTAGATTAGAAAAATTCAAAGAAAGAAAAAGTAGTAATCTTAAAAAGTTAAATTTAAAAAAGTGGAACGTGAGTTCTGTGGTATCTAACAATTTTTGCCTGCAATCGAACTTAAAATTTTAACAATTTTTTTCATCCTATCTTATAAATGATTTTCCAAACTGTCTATTTTAATTTTAGAACACATTTACCAACACATATGCACACCTAACGCATAAAATCAATTGCGACCACTAAAAAAGAACCTAACATTAGTTAGAAACGCAAATAACTGGCAACACTTGCAGCATCACGTCTCACGTCTCACGTCAGCACGAACATAACTCCAGCACATCTCTACCGACAATAGCGCTAGATAGGTAACTGTAAACACGTTGAAAGCTCAGCTCCATAAAAGATAAGTCTTCGGTCACAAACGATATGTCACGGCACGTAGCACAATACAAACAGCGGCGTCTCTGTCGGTGCCTGTGAGCGTCAACACGCGACACATGCCGGCGCCGCGTCCAATGCGTCACAATGAGGCCGGCGCGGTTGAGGCTGAATGCGGTGGCGACAATGCCTTTGTGTGCGGGCGGTCGCCATGTACAAATGCTTTTTCAATACATACGAAAGTAATAATTAAACTTATTAAGTGAAGCTGGACAAAGGTCACTACGTCTTTCAATCGAAAGCTTTGACTTCTTCTCGTATGTGCGATGAATAAGAGTTCACAAATGTTTAGACTTATCTTTTCATTGGTAAGAATGTGAGTATAATTCCTCTATCACTGTCTCCAAACATAACAGATCAAGATCATTTTAACATTACCCTAAAAATAAACATATGTAGGGGCGTAGGGGCTAAGCTATACTCGTACTTATAAACTTATACCACTTTAATTTCATACAATTATAGTGTTTTGTGGCAGAGGTAAAATATAAAATGTAAAAACCATTTTAAAGACATAATTATTTACCTATCTACATAAAATCCNGTAACTGTAAACACGTTGAAAGCTCAGCTCCATAAAAGATAAGTCTTCGGTCACAAACGATATGTCACGGCACGTAGCACAATACAAACAGCGGCGTCTCTGTCGGTGCCTGTGAGCGTCAACACGCGACACATGCCGGCGCCGCGTCCAATGCGTCACAATGAGGCCGGCGCGGTTGAGGCTGAATGCGGTGGCGACAATGCCTTTGTGTGCGGGCGGTCGCCACGTACAAATGCTTTTTCAATACATACGAAAGTAATAATTAAACTTATTAAGTGAAGCTCGAAGCTGGACAAAGGTCACTCTGTCTTTCAATCGAAAGCTTTGACATTCTCTCGTGTGAGCGATGAATAAGAGTTCACAAATGTTTAGACTTATCTTTTCATTAGTAAGGATGTGAGTATAAATCCTCTATCACTGTCTCCAAACGTAACAGATCAAGATCATTTTAACATTACGCTAAAAACATTATTTTTCTACAATTTTTATATGTAAAGGCGTAGCGGCTAGGCTATACTCGTATTTATAAACTTATACCACTTTAATTTCATACAATTATAGTGTGCTTTGTGGCAGAGTTAAAATATAAAATGTAAAAACCACCACCACCAACCACCAAGACATAATTATTTACCTATCTCCATAAAATCTGTTTTGGCCAATAACAATGAAAAAAATATCTAATAATCATTTAATGCTTCCATCATCACTAATTTAAAAGCTTACCTAATATAATTGATAAACTTTTAAAATAAACTACAAGTTAAAATAACAATATACCTACCTACTAGACTTTTCATAAACCTACCTGAAATATATTTGTTTATCTGAAATATAGTTGATAATTTAATTTCTGTTCCTTTATTTGGGAAAAATATGATGTGAAACAATGTTTATGTAAAAGCGTTACGATTTTTTTTATAATTATACCAAATTCATTATATTTTTTTCTTCAACACTACTGGTAAGATGTCATGTCAATATAATTTAGTTTCAATAAAATATAAATTAATTACACAATTTAATTAAAGTGAAATTTTCTAAAACCAAAATGACATTCATTTTAATAGCTAGTAGCTATTTTATTATATTATAGTAATTTAAATAAACGTTTAAGAAATTAAGTATTGCTGCAGTAGCAGACTAATCGAACGATTAATCGTTATTTATGCACACTTGAGTCAATCGATTGCGATACGTAGATGGATATCTTACTCCGTAACGCAGTAGTATCGGGCACTATGTATTAGCGTAACCTTAGTTAAATAAATTTAATTAAGTTTTTTTAATTTTTATTATCTTTATACATTATCTTCACTCTACGGTACAACAGGACCTCTTTGGTAGCGAAACTCTGTACTTTAGACGACTTTTGACTTAACAAGTACCTACCTACAAGTTTCCCACATGGAATTTGAACCCACTAACATAATACAAACCAATATGTCCAAACACCTAACGACAACATATAATTTTATTATAGTTCATTAGGCCGTAGATCAGATGTGATCGCTTCAATTGAAACAATATTAAATGGTTTACCGACTAAGAATAAAATAAAACGGTAGAACCATAAACATTCCACATTTATATTCGACCTCTGTCGGTCGAATTAGTGATCCCTTTTCCTCCTGTGTGTTTCGTCCTCTTCCCACTGCGCCGGTACGTCTGCGATGACCGGACCTGGAGATTTACGGGAGATAAAAATGGTATAGCCCATAATATTTTAAAACTCAGTATACCTACCTACGACCGCATCAAGCGAATGCCCAATTTAATTTTTCACCTCCACTAAGAATAATTAACTTGATTCGTTCTATGCAAGACAACGGGTAAAGGCCTTCGTAATCAATTGAGTTTAATGGTTTTATTAATTGCATTATAGCACCTGGTGAGATGCTGGAAAGCATTTATTTGTAAAATTTATTTATATTTTTAGTATTATTTTCTGTAATCTATTACAGAATGAATTTAATAAGTTTTTTTAGTTTTACGTGTACCTATGGTAAGGCATAATAGGTACGTTTTTGATAAGAATAAATATCTTTTTTTATAGAACAGGTACCTAAGTATATAATGTTGAAATAGTAGGTTTTGAACTCACACCTCTTGGAAACCGTACTTTATACTTTATGATATAGGTGGATATCATAAATCATTAGTGCAAATAAAGAGTGTAAGAAAAATATAAATATTTATTTTATTGTTATCAATTGCTCACAAAGCTTTGACAATATTATAATATTGGCTAGGCCCTTCAAAGAGCAGTTAATAATTTACTAATTTCCACAAAAAACAAATAAAATTAAATATTTATTTACTAAGATCTTTTTTATTTACATAGAAATTACTACATTTTAAAATTTGCATCGTTACAAAAATATTAGTCACAGTCTAACAATAGTTGTTTGTTGCGGCTACTTTTAGTAGGTGTAGAGAGCTGGCGGCGCGCCACAAAGCTCCTCGACATAATATACAAATAAATAACACGAACAACAAATATTTTAATAAGCACCTCTAAAGAATTCTTCAACACCAGCTCACGCGTGACGCACTGTTCGCTTGTCGCATGCGACACCTGCGAGCTCGGACGACAATAGCTAAAGTAAATTCAAAGAAAAATAACGCTTATTATTATAATCATATTTATTTATTTCCTTCAAACGGCGCAGAAACAATTTATGTCCTAGAGATAGCATGACCAATGCCGAGACATGGACATCGGGGCGAATCTTTTCGAAAACATTAAATTTTATGAAAGAAAGGACCGATGGAAAATTGGAAAAGGCAAGCGTGAAACGGCAGATGCATCGTAAAACGAGCAGTTGTCCGGCACATACGCCGAGATAAATAAACAACAATATTTTATTACTTTTGATCGCGTAAAGCAATCTACTGTGTTTTACATGTCCATATTTCATTTAGTTATTTCTTTAAATTACATA
The DNA here is from genome assembly GCA_036379175.1 of Heliconius cydno galanthus. Classification (NCBI taxonomy): domain Eukaryota; kingdom Metazoa; phylum Arthropoda; class Insecta; order Lepidoptera; family Nymphalidae; genus Heliconius; species Heliconius cydno. The sequence continues at coordinate 359,313 of JAKRZM010000185.1, read as the reverse complement.
ACATATTTCGTTTATCTACGATCATTAAATTAATTTATTCATTAAAACGTAAACGTAGAAATGGGCACGTAAGTAGTTAATGACATAAAAGCGTTTTGGAAACTAAAATCAGTGTTTAGTTTAATTTATTCATTTTCAGTTTTCATTCAAATTTACAGTTATTGTAGTTATTGTACATTTTACCGAGCTTCATAACAAAGTGAGTCGAAAGATATTTTATGCAATTCGTATAATAAATTAATAAAAAAGCTGTCACAATAAAATAATAATAGGAAATAAATACCTTGCGCTTAATCTCTTATCAATCAGCTTAAGAAATGCAGATATTTTGGCTCTGTATTTCAATTCCACGTCTTTAAATAAAATGGCGGAAAAAACTATATAGTGCTGATGACATCAAAAAGAATTATGTATTTTAGTTTAGCGCTCACAATTTAAGAAATTTATATTTACATCACTATTAGAAGATTTTTTAGCAGATAAAAAAAATCACTCATTGGTGTTTGTCGGTCATTGGTGGCATTGTAACTCCTAATCTATTTATTCTATTCTATAAATTCGAAATGATAAATAAAATATTTAACCAAAGTCTACCTTATACCTACATCACACAGTAAATAATTACAGTTTCATTAATAATAAATCATAACAACTAATTAAATAAAATATTTGTCTAATAAATTCTAAAAGATATTCGGAATTGGAATCGATCTAACCTTGATTGTAAAATATGTACGTCGATTATTATATATATATAAATTATAATTTATTTATGATAAAAGGTCAGATTTCTAACTAGCGGACATTTTTTCAATTCTCATTAATTTACATAATATTAGCTACCAAAATACGACGCCGATACTTAAAAGACCAATATCGTGGTACTAATTAAGAAGGTACATTCACACAAATTAAAATGGTTGCCGGCGAAGCTTTAATACGCTTTTATAACGCGGCTGTCCCTGTCACTAATCCGGATTCTATAAGCGCTCACAAATAAGGCTATGTCAGCACTATTGGAATTGTATATTACTTTTAAAAAAAATAAAATAAAAAATTTCAAATTTATCTAATGAGCAAGTTTAGTACAAAAATAATAATAATATTTTTTTAAATATAAATAAATGTTGATTTATATATCTTTATTTATATTTATAACATAATACTGACAACATTGACAAGTTGAGGAAGTATTCTGCTATAAACATTTGCCTTGTAATGACATTTTTAATATAAATGTAAATAGACGGAATAAAAAAATATAATAATTAGGTATACGATAGGTTGTATAAACAACACCATAAATATTATCACGCCGATGTTATTATTCATATAATGTTTATTTATAGGCGACGTGTAATTTGTCTTGTGAAAATATTCAGAATAAAATAGCAAAATAATTTCCCGGTTATTCTGACGATGATAAATGTAAAAAATATTTGTGTTTAACGAAATCACTCCATCCATAATTGACGTCGGCATATTTATGAGAATACATAATTAATATATACATAAATAAAGTAGAGCTACGCGGATTTATGTAAATAATTAATAACTTGATTAAGATGTTATTGAATTATTAGCATCCATGAACTAAATCTATATCATCTATAATAGGTGACATAGATTTAGTTTAGTGTACCTTTTTGTTACTTTTTTTACATTCAAATATATGCTCTATTTTAATTTTTATTATTATACTAGGTACTAATATAAGTATAGAAAACAACAACTAACGTAATCAAAAAACCTGTCTATAACAATAAAACAATTTAAAAAGTAGTCGATACATTAAACATATTTGCGAAAAAAAATGTAGAGTGGTTTAAAAATATTAATAAAATATTTTAAATTCTTATGTCTGTTCGTCTGCTTTTTAAACGCACATCTCGATATCTACTCGATGGACTTGAGCGAAACTTTTTTTATTCTATGGTTATTAGATCTAAGTAGGATTTCGGCTTTTATAGATTTTGAAGATTGACACATTTGACGCCGAGCAAAACTGCCTTAATTTTAAAATTGATTATTAGACATATCAATTTCAATTTTACAATATTGAATTTATTGATATATTCCATAAATATTATATAAAATCACATTTGCCGGTTTCTACAAAATATCTACGTACAAACTTACCTACATAATACGTAGTTACATTGTAAAGTGCAAACTACATTAATAACTTAGCTTAGTAATAACGTGTAGTTAACATACACCTTACTCTTACATTCAGCACATCAGCAATATTTTTCTCTAGATTTTTCTTCAATGATGATGCCCCTGGATCCTAGGGCTAAGACACTCTATTCTCCTTTCTCCGACTTATGAAGGCATTGCGCGTTGACTGACACCAAAGCGAAAAAAATAAATTATTTAATTTCCTTGAGTTCAGTGCCTCGTATTACTTCATATTTCTAAGTTATTATTTCATATTCATATTCTACATACACAAATTCCATTAGCGCTTCGAAGGCGCAGTGACAACATCCTGCGGTTCTACAAAGGTGAATAGTAGACACGTCATTACTAAGCGGCGTCGACAAAGCTTAGCGCCATAGAGTCATTTATTATTAACATGGGTTATTGAATACAAAAACGGCTAGGATTTATTTTGAAAATATAAACAGCAAAATAAATGATTCAATATTTTTTATTTAGATAGATATATTATCTTCTCGCGCATATTATTTCTGCATTATTGATAGAAGAACAATTTCTCTGCATTCTCTATATTTTTTTCTCTAAGCATTGTAGATTGGCATTGAATATCTATCTTTTATATACGAGTAGCGGATATTTCCGTAAAAAAATGTCACTAATTTTATATAATTGCTATTTATTAAAGTAAAAATAACGATCTTTTGTTAGGATACACAATTCCCGGTGATATCTATATATATATATCTATATATATAAAATCGAAAGGTCACTCACTCATCACGAAATCTCAGAAACTACATGTGCTAGAAATCTCAAATTTTGCATAGGTGTTATTTATAGGACGTAGGTGCTCGCTAAGGGAAACGGGAATTTGCAATATTCGACTTCTAAGGGGTTGTTTTTGGGGTCGAGTTTGTATGAAACTTCGTCTCAAATTTTGCATAGACGTCACTAGGACGTAGCCATGGAGACAGAAATTAATAATAACATAGTTCACGCGGGTGAAACCGCGAGCGGGCTAGTGTATACATATGTTTATATATATTTTTTGGTAATATAACTAATGATAATATTTTAAATAAGTAGTAAAATTCTCCAAGTAATGTTCAAACAATATTACCATGTATAATCAGACACTAAGCCGCGCCAAGTGATTATGCATTTAACTGCATGTTCTTCTTTTACTAAAGTAACAAATTACCTCTAGAGAAAAGAAAATAAACACTAAAAAAAGAAAGCAATACCTAATATTAAAAAAAAATCAAAAGCTATCCTCTGGACAGACAACACGGCACCTCCTCATAAAGACCGTTTCCAATAAGAGAAACGTGGTCTTTTCTCCGAAACATAATATTAACGGCACAGATAAAAGGAATCTGACTAAACTTTTAAACAGAAACGCAATACAATAGTATATTATTTAATATTAATGTTAATATAATATTAATAAATAGGTATTATTAATATAATATATATTAGTAATTATTAATATATGAGGGCATAATAATAAGGGTGTGACTGTAACGCGACGGTTGTGGGTTCGATCGCCACTCGAGGAAGTAAATTATTTATTTACGTTTATATTTCCATTTCTTCGTTCTGGTGTCGAGGCAAAACGCGGCGTTGAGTTCTGCCACTCAACACGCTATCCCTACAAAATTCGAAAGAAAGTGGGGAAGGGAGTGTCTTAACACTAGGTTCTCTCTGCCTACCCTGCTGTGTGCGGGATACAGCGTGAAGTTGATTTTTTTTTTATTATTAATATAAGATTAATGTAGTTTATAACCACTTTAATAGTAATTATGGTAATATAAATACTGTTAGTGTAATGTTGACATCGATATGTTTGTATATTTTCTTTTGTTATCATGGCAAATGTTTGTTCTCCGAAAGTGGGAAGTAATGTTTGATTGCGTATCAGAACAAATACATTTACGCTTGAGTTATTATATCCGTTAGTATTGATCGTATTTATATTGGATTATTTATTTATTTTGCTTTAAAATAGTGTTTATTTCATTTTATACGAATTATTATTATATAGCTATATAATATTACTACAATGTTATATATTGTAGAAACTTGTAATGTTTAAAAAATCTAAAACAACAATTTATTTATGCTTAACTGAACTTCTTACAAAAAATAATTATGTACCTACTTAGTAGGCATATAAGAACACGAAGAGCAGATAAAGATTTCCTAACTGTATTAATATAGGTAGTTAGCATGCTATAACATTGTTTTAAGCACCCACAATATAGATAAGCTTTACAGTAATGTTATAATTACTTAATATAATTAGTATTTGAATATTGTGTGGACCTAGGCTTAATTGGTTATAAAAAACCACAAAAGCAACGCTTATTAACAACGCTTGAAAATGGTCCGCTTTCATCTCGTGAAGTCCTTCTTTTGGTCCCAAATCCATCAATTTAGGTGATGGATGAAGCATTGCTGGCAATCGAATTTCAAATTCGCTAAATCTTCCCATACAGCGTTGAGAACAGGTCAGGTCGTTAACAGTGTACGCAGAGCGAAGGTTTTATGTATTTTTTACTTGTTTTTTCGCTTCAAGGTAAAAGCGGGAGGGTGGATGCGTCGGCGCAGACGTACGGGCAGCAAAGCGTGATTACAGGCTGTGCGCGCCTAATCACTCCCGCTGCACGGACGGACTGCCCGGACGTGGTGCCCTGATGTGAAGCTGCAAGGAAGTTTTGGCATTTCGTAGTTTAATCTTTGCTTATAAAATATTTGTTTAGTTAATGTTTTGTTATTCCTTCGTGACGCATTTGATGATTAAAGTTGACAATTTTTATCGTCTCTTAGTTATACGAAAAACACTGTTAAAATTTATAGATTTAATAATTGAAATCACTTAAGTGAAAAAAAGACAGAGATGTCCTTTTCAGTTGTACGTACCAACAGGAAAAAATGACAAATATGCTTGGTTACCATATATAATTTAGATAAGGTAACATTGTTATTGTTTTTAGACTTCATTAATACTATCAATACTTGTAAATACATATTTATAAATATTTATAATATATATATTAAAGATTCAATACTTTTGTGTAAAAATATTCTACATGGCCGGTTCATTGCTGTTAATAACAAACAAGACAAAAGCTACGCCGCTAACTACACGCGTTGGCCGTCTCTCGAGTTTTCAGAGTCCGCGCCGACAACTGACCGTAATGTTTAAAAATTTAAACTTTTTTGTATCTAAACGTTAAAAAACTTTAGTCATATATATGGAAGGTTATATAAAATTTTACTATAACATACTATTAAGCTTATTTTAAAACGTTTTAGTCTTATTGACAATATCTACTAAATACTCACTAACACCTATGTAGAAAATGTAAATTTTCACGATCTTACATATTGGTATGGAAACACGAAAATATTTTAGATAAACTTGACAACAAAAAACTATTTTGAACATTGAAACAAGATAATTAGTTTTTACAAGAAATTTAGCGGTAATGGCAATTGCACAACAGGTGGGTACCTCATAATATAGTAGACACAATCACAAGTTTTATTAGAAAGGATGCAGGTTAATCGATTTATAGTTCTTATGCGACTAGTTTAATTATCGTGCCGGATATCAATCAATAATAATATAAAATAGTTCCGGCTTATAAAAAACGAAGTTCTCTATAAGCGTAAGGCCATACAATTTCTGATAACTTTGTTTTACGTCCTTAGTATTTTCTTTTTGATATACTTATATCAAAATAAATAATAAATAATCAACAAACTATAAATAAACTAATGAATTTTAAATTTAACTATGATTTTACTACTAAAACGTTTACATATAGAAAACCTAATGTCAAACAGCATGCTTAAACTATAAGTACTCGAACTTTTAACAAGGGTTCTCAGAACAAGTATTTAATGCATAATAAAAAATATTAATTAATTATTACGTATTCAATATTCATTTATTTGTAAGATTGATTTTTACTACTGTAAAAATTTAAAAATGTTTACATCTTCAAAATCATAAAAATAACTGATACTAGGGTTTCATTTTCTTTAAGTTTGCGTACCTCCTGTAAGACATCAGTGACAGGACGTCAGATGTCAGCAACGCCTGTCAAATGTCAAACGTAACCACAATATTGAAGCAATTTTAATTCAATCGCGACATTTCGCCGACCGACTCCTACTCATTATGACTTCATTTTGTTGTAACAACAATAAAATCCGCATTTGCCTTTTTATTCGTGCGCCGAGGTTGACAGCTTTTGTGTGGGAATCAATCTTGCGTTATTCATAATGAAGCAGAATTTTTTACGGTTCCACACTACACACTACACACCACAAAGCTAATTTTGCTCCTTCATTTTTCTTTAATGTGAATTAAATGCGCGAGGCGATTGTAATGCGTTCTTTTGGAGCTCTACATCTTTTGACATGTATGTATCAAAAGGTGAAAAGTTATATGGATTATTAATATCATGCATTTTTCCTTGTCGCTTTAAACATATTCACATCAACAAGTCCTCCAAATTATATATTTGGATTTTGATTAGAAGCAAAAACGAAAAGGACCTGGGAACATTCATATATTCAAAGTGTACATGTATCTACACTATACTTACCTGTATTTTATACACAACGTATAAGTTAAGGTATATTTTAAGCTTAAAATGATTACTTACTCATATAACATATAATATAAATTTATAATGGTGAAATAATATTTATTTATTTACAAAATGTCTCAACTGGTGGGCACACAGAACTGGCGTGATAATCACAAGCAATCATTACCGCGAAGGCTCTAATCATCGGATCATCCGGCGCCTATAAATTACATATTGTGTGTATCATCACAATTTCATGTCAACTGTCTCTGCACATGTTTATGCATTTAAAGTTTTACACCACTTTGTTTCCTCCTAAAGCCGTCTCGTTAGAGAATAACCAAACAGATAAATCGACTTTAAATTGTCACCTTGTTTCTTTAAAACTGACGATTTAAGTCCATAAGAAAATCATTATATTCTTCTTTTATCCTTAACGTATTTCAGAAAAAGGATGTCTTGAAATGTTGTACAAAAGTGTCGATAGATGCAATTGTCAGTCCTAAGGGATTACAATGATATGAGGAATGTCTGTCAAGGCTTAGTCGGTCGATGTCGATCAAGTAATTTTCCTTTCTACAAATATATACGAGTATCTTCTTTATTGTATATTTTACTGGACATAGATATTATTTACGAAACGAAGTAAACATTTACGCATAAATGGTCATTTGAAAGTTTTTATATATAAACCAAAATCGTCATTCATATTCAGAAATTTGCAAATATAAAAACTAAAATTCAATCAAGATAAATAATAATTTTCATAAAGTGTAGCCATTCAATTTGTTTTAGTACAGTTTTTATTAAATTAAGATTGAAAATAAATAAACGTCGCTATTTCGCTTTCTAAAAATGTTAACAAGATTTTAGATTGTTGTTGTAAAAGCAATTCACGATAGTTAATATGTCTTTTATCACTTTTGAGAAACAACTTCGCATTCTCATAATAGCCGACCAATTAAATAATGGTAGCCAATTCTGCGCAAGTGCTTATGTTAACTGAAACTAAGCTTTTCGCGTGCAAACATTAGATAAATATTTTATGAGTCACTAACCCGAGTGCTAACGATTGGTTAAATGGATTGCAATACCGTTGTCTTAGTTGCTATCAATAATCGTGTATACTTATAGGATATTAAAAATAAATAATTTTTAATTTAAAATTAATAAATATCAATATAAATATAAAAACTTAAGCCAAACAAAAATGCAGCTTACGTCACAAAAGATGTATTAAACAGGTATTAACAATAGTTACCTACGTGTCAAGTCCCACACACTCGGCATTACAAACAAAGCACAAAAAACAGGACGCATCCTAAACGCAGCACACAAAAAGCGCCTCATACAAAACGGTACCGGGCGGCGCGGCGGGCACAAAGGCGTCGGCGAACACTCATTTCACACCATCATCCGTCGATGAAGCTCTGGTCTACCATACGTGACCTAATGACATTTATCCTAAAATATATCATGTAAATCGATATTTACGATCATTGGAAATTCAACTCTATTTTTAATAGTATATAATTCATATTATAACTGTTATTTATAGCGCATAAGACTTTTTGATCGGCAGAACTGGTAATGGACATTTCGGAATGCGGTATTTGTGCAAAAAATGTGTTATTAGCTAATAGTTGGAACTAATGGAATTAGGATCCTCTAGTGTTATTCTCAGATGTAATGTTTTTTAATTAAATATAACCATTAGCTAAATGTAAATGCAATATTATCGATTTACTTTGATCTAATTGTTATGTTGCGGTAGGTACCAATTATCTCAATTATTCTAATACTAGTTCCTTTTCCTTATTTTAATATAATACCAATCTCTGACCTAAATTCAATTAAGTTGAATTTATATTTTGTTTTATATTCATCATACATACAGTCTTAGTTTGTCTAAAGTGTTTATTATCAAACATTATGATACACTATAATATACTTTGCCAGATAATAAATTAGTATTTTTTATCTGTATTTTTATGAATATTTTTGAGAATGAAATCCGATAAAACGGTAGGTTACGGTAAATAAGACACTAAAGGTACCTTCTAAATAAGACACTAAAGGTGCATTGAAGTAATGCTTTAATGAATACATCCTATTTATTGAATTAAACGACCCTTAGAACACAAACAACATCGGCGCGACATGGTCTTGAAAGGGCCACAGTAAAGGTAGATGATAGACCAGTCGGCTCCACGGCATCCCGTGGTGTGGTTCCGGCGATTGTTTTGTCTATAAATAGCTTTGTTGACACATGAATTTGAACCTTAATCTTTACTAATAATAAAGGCTTTTTAAAATATGTTATTTTAAATTATGCACCGTACCGCCCATCGTCAGATACACTAAAATAAGCTCTTAAACAATCTTCAATAACTATTTACAAAATGAATTAATGTTCTGGAATAGCCCTTGTTTTAGATTTTAAGAGACGATATGTCTCCGAGATTGGTCTCGAGTTAATCCTAGCCGTGATGGAGGATTCTTATGATTTATTCATATAGAAAAAAAAATGTATCTTTATATAGGTAAATTTCTGTGTATACGAAGTAACTTTAATATATTTATAATAATGAACTATTATAACACTATATTAGGAAAAATATTTAGATTTATTTTTATATAAAATAGTTTTATTTGCTTATATACTGTTTACATGTATATATTTACAAAAGGGAATTATCTGATATTAAGGTAAACTATCACGCTGGGATAATTACAGAGTACAAAGTCAGAATAAAAACGCAAAGAAACGACGGATGGACACAATGTGTTAGATATTAATTTCCAAATTAGAGGTTTCGAATCCATACAAAGGTGTTCGGGCAAAACCATCAACAGAAGTGCTAAGAGACCGATTATTATTTAAGGTTCTATAATAATCCTTTTCAAACACCTGCCTCTACAAATATTTATTATTTGATTTCGGCAAGAACAATTACGAAAACAAAATCCAATATTTGTGAAACATTTTGTTTTTATATTTTTTTACAGCACGATACATTTATTTACCTACGTTAATAACAGAGGTAGATAGACAAAAAAAATATGTTTACTTGAGCTTGACTGAATTAAAATTTTTATTTTTGCCCTTATTGTGTTAGATAAATTTTACAAGTGATTATATTTTACGATATTTTCAGTAAAGAATTTGTAAAATCATCCAACTAATAGATACATATATATATATATATATATGGTCAGGAAATATAAAATAAGTATCCTATATAGTTTATTATTCAATTAAAACTAGCATCGTTTTCGCAAGTGTAATAATGTGACGTTTATCTCCCTTTGTTGGTATCTACTTAGTAACAAGTAAACAAGTGATATTTACGACACGATTGTCTAGTTCACTAGCCCGTATATTAATATGAAAAACGCAACGACGTAAGCTATCAATGTACTCGTAAATCTATCTCTGTAAGTACATTTGCATATGTTTGATGCCTCTTACAATTACTTAATAATTCTTGTTGGTAAATCAAAAATATAGTATTTGCGAGATGATTTTAAGTTTGTAAATGTGAATTAAAGTAATTTAAATATAAACATTTCCCCGAATAGATCTATAGCCAGACATTTCATACTGTACCTACCACGTTGTATGTAAGTAGGTACTCACGAATTAATTTAATTTTCTGTCTCATTCTGTATCAATCATTAATGGTAATTTTAATTAACATTAAAAAAATTATCAGCTTTACGCTGTATAGTACCTACATGTAGCAGCGTAGACAAAGGGAGTCTAGTGTTAAGACACTCAGCTCCCCAAGGTGACCTTATAAGGGTTTATTTTTTTCCTTTTAGGGCACGGAACCCTAAAAATAACATTTTTAAAACTAAATAACATACCACATATGAAAATCTCAACCCAAGACTGGTAGTAATAAATAAGCGAATAGACTTAGTTACAGTTAACAAACAAGCCTACCAATTAAGAGAATTGCACTGTCGTTACCGTACCCGCACATTTTCTTATTTACGCCATATTTACCCTAATGAAATTACCTGTTAATAATTACACACATCCGCTATTATTCTAGTCCCTTTCATTCTATAACAGGCCAAACAAACCAGCCTCGCTATACTACGAGCTAAGTATAGCTGACACAACTATTTATAATGATACCTACTTGATATATTTGCATTTTTTAAAATAGCGTCTAGAAACGATTATTTTCTATAAATAAAAGCTAGTCTGATTTTGTTAAAGTATGTATTAAAATAAGTACATAATATTTTTTATTTACAATTGACGATATTTATCTATGTAATGAACAAAGCCATATTTTGATTGTTTCTATATTTCTATCAATTCTCTGTCAATTGTTATTTTACATTTTTTTTTAACTCAGAGTCTTTAGAAAATAACATGTAGCAGATGGTAGAGTGGGAAGAGTGCCTTTTTTGACGCTGGGAAATGCAGTTTACACAGACCGCTCGTGCGCAAGTCAAATATGCTGTACGAACGAACGGTACTGGGGGCCTCACCGGAGTGACCCACTAAAACTCAGCGAAACCTCCCTACCTAAGTAGAGGTGCAGCAGGATCGCTCTCGCATGCCACTCCGGCACCCCGCATATCGCGGGCCATCGTCGTTCCAGGACATAAAATAGCACCACACATCTTCTTATCATTCACCAAGTCGTATAACGTTAGTGGTATATCTACATACTTAAGCTCTATGGCTTAAGCCCCAACATATTAATTTAATGTTGTTATAACAGTATGCATAAGCGCATCACGTCAGCCCCCTATTTGGTCAAAGCTCATTTTCATCCACAGTATGTGTCGTCGTAAATATCAGTGGATGAAGATAAAAACGTAACATATTAATAGTAAAAAAATGTTTACCTACTTTAGCGAATATACTTAGTAGTTACCTTGAAATGAAAGACATTTTTTTTCAATAAGGCTATGTTTGTTTAGTTAGTGCTTACTCTGCTACATGTTTTATTATAGATATTATAAATTCCGATTTTGAGACATGCATCGTAAATGGCGGAACACTTTACCTTATTAAAGCTGGAAAAAGAAAATAATTGTAAAATATACAATTTATATAATATTTTATATAAATATTTTAAATTAAATAATAGGTTACAAATAAATATCACAAACAACAACGACAAAAGATAATAACTCCAAACAGATTTACGTAGGACAGACATATTTATAGGACTATTATATTATTTTAAACAAGTAAATATTTACGGGCAGTGACGTACTCGTATGAATATAGTCGTAAATAGAGAGACTTACGATTACTAAAACTTGTAATATTCAATTATGACCTAGAGTTCTTCAGTTGTTAGGAAACTCATATCAGTTTATGTTTCATGAAATATGTATTAAGTATTTATTATTAGAGAAATAAAAATTAAGATAAGTTAATTTTAATTACTTAAATATTATTAAAAAGGAGAAAGTATTATTTTAGATTTATTACAAATATCACGATTTCAATCAAAAGATATCCATAATCAATTTCAATATGTTGGTAGCTGTCACTAAATATAACTTTTTTAGCTTTACGCTGTATCCCGCATATAGCAGGGTAGGCAGAGGGAACCTGGGAACCTAGTCTTAAGACACTCCGTTCCCATTAAGACACTTCCATTTCCCCATTTTCCCCATTTTCCGCCGAAATCTCAATGCAAGGCTTGTTGAATGGTGAAATATTAAATATTTCATTTTCTTGAGTCGGAATCGAACCCACAAGCTAGCGCGTTTATGTCGCACAACTAAGATGCTCTGCATGATGTAGAGTTGTAGAGCAAAGTGTAAAAATATATTTTTTAAGGATTTCTCACTCGGTTATGCCTCTCTCTGCGATTCTGATATTTTTAAGGTAATGATTATAATTTATCAAAATACTTTGTTTCCTATTATTGGAAATTATAAATGATTATAAATCTTTCTTTCTTATATAATTATTGCGATTATTTCTGCGCTTATGCTCTTGAGGGTTTAAGTTTAGCGCCATGAAGTATCTATGTGCTTAATTAACAAAACCTTTTAAAATTAAAAAAATATAAATATGTAAATTCTTTATATACTTACTCATAATTAAAACGAAAAAAACTATTATAATTTGTATTATATTTTCATGACCTACTTTTTTAAATTTTTTATTATATTCTGTATTAAAATTAGTAATCTAACTATAGAAAAACTCTCTCTCTCTGTAACTTTAGAAGTTTTTTTTTTCAAAATAACTTATTATATATTTAGTTATAGGGTCCATGAGTCAGCAATTGTTCAAGTGGATGCAATATCACGATCTATTAGGGCACAAATGCGGTCGTTACAGTGCGTTACACCGTGAAACAGACCACCTCCGCGACCATTTTTTATTATTTAGAATATACCTTTCTTCCTCCGCCCCCCACGAAGGACGAGCTACGTAGATATTTTACACAATTTGGACTACGAAAAAGCGTAGTAACTCGATTAGGAAAATTGATGCCACCCGGAATTACTTAGTGTTGGAGATTTTTGTTTTTGACGGTAAAAATAAGATTAAGAGGCTATTAATACCTCAATTAAAGTATTATATTAATAATATCTTAGAGCTATGTATGTTAAAGGAAATATTATATTAAAATATCTATAAAGTTGGTTGGCGTGTTATTTAAAATAATTTAATTTAAAAATGAATGAATTAATTGATTAATGTTATCCATACATATTAAGTTAATTATGTATATGTAAGAAAACATATAAGTCATATTTTCTGTTAAAAACCATGAAAAAACCTAAATGGGAATTTTATTTTTGAATAATAAAACAAAGATTCTAATTAATATTATATTTTAATATACCTATTAAGTTGTAACTTTGAAAACAATATTTACAATAATATATAACTATTAACTACACTTATAACAGTAAAATAAAATAAATAACAGTTTTTCTTAGTCTCAGTACTTTCTCATGCAAAATTTATAGAGCGGTTGAATAAGTATTTACATTTCCATCCAATTATATAATTTTATTTGAATATAATAAATAGTTAATAGATTATTGATTCATGTTATTGTTATAGAAACTTTTTACAATAATTATTTACAAATGAGATCACTAAATAATAAATATTAACAGCGCGTTCTTGCGTTCTTTACAAACACCTAACAATCAAAACATTTAGGCCTCCCGTCGCCGCGTAACGCGGTATCGTTAAACTTTAACGACTGTTTATTTTAGTATTCACATTACAAAACTGTAGTTAAAACAATTTTAGCAAACTATTATATTATTTGTTTGTTTTAACAGCATCTAGTAAGATTTTATTTATTAAGTAAAAGTAAACAATGACTTAGCCAAATTTTTATAAGATTGAAGTTTTGGAATGTGAGTCTTTATATTCAGTTCTATACTTACAACCTAGAATTGCACGAAATGTTGGAGCAGTGCGCTAAGGACCGCTGATGTCACGCTACCGGTAGCGGATGTGGTGGAAGATAACATGGGCGGAGAGCGTGCGCCGCCGCCTGAATCAACTCAGCTTGATAACGGTGTGCTGCGAGAACATAAGGCGATGGCATAGAAAAGTCTAAGGGTGGCATCGCTTGAACCACCTGCATGGCCAGCATATTAGGGTTGGGCGGCGACGGTGATGCCCGCGGCGGCTCTGGTTCCAACAGAGCCTCTATCGTGAAAGCTCTGCGTGGACGTTCTCTTGGCAATATTGTGACTGTTGCTGTTTCTGCAAGTTCGGCAGGCTCAGGACTTAACTGACATATTGGTGGTGTATACAAGCCAGCTGTCGGCAGCGGAGGAGGCGGCGCTGGAGCTCCAGCTTGCCGCGCTAGGAAAGCTCGGTTGAAACTTGCTAGCGCAGCCAGCTCTGCGTTTAGGTTGTCTTTCTCTCCTTTCTGCAACTTGAACCTCTTGCGACGGCGAAGCAGGGAGCCATTTTCAAACATGTCGAAAGCTTGGGGATGCAAAGTCCAATATGCACCTTTTCCAGGACGGTCGGGACGCCGCGGCACTTTCACAAAACAATCATTAAATGAAAGATTGTGTCTTAAAGAGTTTTGCCAGCGTTGAGTGTTGCGACGGTAATATGGAAACCGGTCCATTATAAACCGGTAAATTTCGGACAAGGGCAACATGCGCTCCGGTGAGCTCCAGATCGCCATCGCCGTTAAAGAAATGTACGAATATGGTGGTTTCTGGTCACCGTAAGATTCACGTGAGGGCCGCGGCATTATCACTTGTACCGACGACCGCTTTTAAATAATTTAAAATTTTAAGATTTATAGAAACTACACAGTGCGGGTCACGTCACTTCTGTACGAGGTCTGAAAAGGAACTGAGGCGAGGAGAGCTTACTACTCGGCCCGCCTGCCGGCCGCGGCGCGCTGCGGGCGAGCGGAGTGCCGCTCGGTGATGGCGCTATTGGTCCACTCCCCAGCCAATGACATGGGTCCAATTTCAGGTATGATGTCGGCTTTCGCTCTACTAACAAGGAATTTAAATTGATATTATGTTTATATTGCCTCCAAATATCTTTTGTGATGACACCGCTTTTTATTTAGCGCATGTAGAATTCGAATACAATGATGAAAAAAAAAGAATTAAAATTATGCAATGATTATAATATGTTGGGTACAGGCTGTATATGTGTAATATGTATATATATTATAGTAAAGATGCTAATAAGAATATAAAACTAAATTTAATGAATTAGTATAATTCTCCACATATATCTGCCGTTAAAATATATTTTTATTTATTTATTGCAATACAGTTCTATTTATTTATCGCAGTACAGTATCTACTGATTTAATATGTGTAAGTCATTGTTTTGAAAGAACCTGTTATCTACATTCTTCCTATTATTAGGAAATAGAAGGTAGTAATTAATGATTGACAAAATCTTCTGAATGCTGGACACAACAATATTAATCGATGAAAATCTTACCAACGTAATTCCTATTGACTAATATAATCTTTTCTTATGACTTACTAGGTATAATAAATAACTCGACGTAAATAAAAAGCAAAGAATTATATTTGGAAATTACGTAGGAATCCACAGTAGTCACGAAATAAATCTTTTTGAAGACCCAATAGAAAAAGTTAACAACACAAAGGTGTTTGAACTGAAATAAAAACTGAATCATTTTTGTAAGATAACATTTTCCTTGTAACTATTGTCGACACGATTTCTTAGAAAATATATAATATAGTTGATTATACCTTAATTTTCAGTTTCAGCGACATGTTTTACGAGTTTAAATTCGACAGCTTCATCCATATTTTTCTATTTTACCTCACCGTTTTCCTGGTCTGTTAAAAAGCGATGCGTCGGATTTGCAATGCAAGGTCTCTTAAATGGACAAAAAGCAGAGTGTGAACAAAAAGAACCTAGATAATTAGTACTAAATCCTCGAAACGAATCTAACAAAAATGATGTCTAGAAAGAAGAGAAAATAAATATGCACGCACTCTAAATATATTAAAACTTCACATAAATTATATATAACATTTTATCAATATGCTTACAATGATAAAAAGTTTGAGTTAGCATTGTAACTATTTAAGAACCTATAAGGCAAGAAATAAAAACCTTCATAGGTTTACTACCTTTGTATTTGCGGGACTTAGTAGATATTGAACTTGCAGGTGTTATCTAAGAATAAGCTTTTTAAAACCATACAACGTCTAAAAAAATATAAACAGAAATTTAAATGTCTTATTTATTTTATTAAGGAATTTAATTTTAATTTATAAAATATTTTTAATGGCTGTTTAAGTATGTTATTATTTTACTTTCTATTATGCCCATTTATATTTTTGTGACTGACATATTTATTTTATAAAAATATTAAAAATTGTAGGACAAAGCATTATTAATACATAGAAATTATATTTCTGTTCTAACGTAGCTGTAGCTATTAACTTTGACCCCGTTCTTATTGCGCAACAAATGAAACTGTTTTACCTAAGGTACAAATAATAAAAGGATTTTTATATAAAAATATTATTCTAAAAAACTGTCGTTTTCAGGGCATGTCTGATATTATGCCTTATTTAATTTATTTGTAAAAATATTGATTTTATACGAACAAAATTTCAGCGTACACCAGATAAGGTAGAGACTCTACATTAAGTTAACAGATATAGAAACAGACGACTCTATATATTTTTTTTTCTTGTTTTCTATTAATGTGTCTGGTGTAAATCTAGAAATTATTTATAATTAATTAATTATTTCACATAACTTCATTGTACTTTTGAAATGATAATAATTCTCGAACCACAGACTATTAAATGTCGAAATAAACAAATGTATAACACAAGCTAATAATCTACTTATACCTTTTTTAACTAATGTGAAGTTAGATAACTTTAAACTATTTGTTAAAATTTGACATACTTCAATTTACCGTGAGAATTACACACTAGTAGTTAATAATTGTTTGTTAAGCAACACAGCTACCTCTCAGAATAGTTATGTGACCACTCATTATATGCATTTGTAGTTTTAATTACAACAAATGTTATCATTACAAACCCAAATTAATGTGGGAAATACGTCATTATTTTACATAATTGTTAACAACGAAATGATTTAACCACATGGATAACATAAGAGACAATACGTCGGCGGCGTATCTCAAAAATGAAACTAAAATACCCTGAAAAACCGAGCACATAATTGGAAATAATATTTTATCGATACAATATCTCGGCTATTTCCTCTTGGAAAATTGTTAAAGGGAATAAGAGATGGAGTCGTTCGTGTAATAGATGTCTTAAAGCGAAGTGTTATGGTTCCATATTGTCGGTTAAACCTGGTGGTATAACGCAGCCATGTTTATCATCATATCATACGGGATAGTGCGTGGTGCGAGCACTGCAAATTCGTCACGGATGCTTATCGAGCGGGCAGTCGATAAAGGCGTGTCGATGTTTTATTATTACAGAGAAGCTCTCGGTAATCATAAATCGAGGAACTGCTCTCGTCGATCACACGGGACTCATTGCCCACTCGATGTTTATCTTCTAAACTTAGTTTATTGAATACGTTACAAAGGGAAATTACCTCTCTTTATACTCGTAATTATATACTTAGGTACTAAAAATCAATTCTGAGGTTCAAGAAAAATAGTTGCTTTTTATTATATGGGAAAATATTTTTTACGATACTTCATTAAAATATCTAATATATGTATGTAAGATCTAATACTGTAAATACCCACATTAAATGATAGAAACCAATATCATCTTATGAAAAAATGTTGTATCTACAAAAAAACCCTATAGGATTTTTCAACAATTCAAGGTTTAAAAAGAAAACTTATAACTTCGTCAGTGGCTTAGGCACGACATTGGTTTGCTTTTATCGTCTAAGATAATTAATTCCGCACTCCGTCTAAGGCGACTTTAAAAAGCTCTCAAGTCGCGTCCATCGTTACTTGCATATTTTTTGACCAAAGTAGGCATTTTTGCGCACCCCGCGACGCCCGAGGGTGATTTATGATAAAAGTTATAAGCGGCATTTTTAATATCAACGAGCCTTTTAAGTCCGGCCCTTTGTAGATGCCGCGGTTTGATAACCTAATTAACAAACGTTATATATCATTGGTCAGGGAGCAAATATGAGGTTGTATTTATTGTGGTGGAAAAGGGACGCGCGGGCCAGTCGTGATGAAGAAGAACAAGGGTGTAACTGTAAATACGATTGGTTGTGGATTCGATTCCCACTCGAGGAAATTAAATATTTAGTATTTGCATTGCTTCGCTCTGGTAACGAGGCAAAGCGCAGCGTTGAATTCCATCACTCACCACGCAATGTCTACAGAATTGTTAAGGAGCGTAGTGTTAAGACACTCCGCTCCCCACTTTCCATCGTAACCGCTTCTTGCGTGAACCTGAAAAAAAGCTATATGGCATGCAATATGTTCAAGTCGCTTAATTACTGTAATCTTTGATCTTCAAATTGGTATAAGTATAATTTCGTAATGCAACACTACTTTTATCGAGATTTAAAAGTCAATATTACATTTTGATTCGTGTCGTTTTTATTTAATAAACCATAAGTTTTATCTTTATTTTTACCAAAACCGAATATTTTCAAATAGAATTTCTTATACCTTGCAGAAACAAAAAATACCTCATTAGTGGGTAATAAGTTTCAGATAAATAAAATACAAACTACCCATAATGTGAGTTTCGCGTTTTTCCTAAATGATATACAGCAATGCCAGAATACTAGAACTTTATACGCCATAATTCTAGATCTAGACATATTGAAGTACCTACAAGATAACAAGACGCGTGAGATAAAGTACTGATCTCGCTCCGNTGGTCCACTTTCCTGCATGTGATCTCATCATGTGACCAGTCCACTTCCACTTAAGAGTTCTTGTTTTTACTTTGACATCCAACACTTTGGTATTGCTCCTGATTTTTGTTGCTTTGCATTTGTCTTTCAATCTCAGGCCCATCATGCTCCTTTCCATTCCTCTTTGGCATACTCCCAGCTTGTGTTCAATTTTCTGTGATAATGGCCAAGTTTGACAGCCGTAGGTGAGGCATGGGAGGATACATGTGTTAAATATTTTTGATTTTTCTGAAATGGGCACTGATTTATTCTTCATTATTTCACGGAGAGACCAGTATCTTTGCCAGGTGTTATTTATTCGTCTGTCTACTTCCTTATTTGGCAGATCCTTTACTGATATTACTTGACCCAGGTATATATATTCGTTGACATATTCAATCTCTTCCTCCATTTCTATTTTGACTTTGGTCATGTTAGTCATAAATTTTTAATATTTCATGTAATTGAGTTTAAATCGAACCCACAACCTGGCTGACTGGCCTCGGAATAAATATTTATTATTAAAAATAAACATTTTCTATTACGAAATAAAAAAAAACATCAACAAACTAACATATTACAGTAAATAGCTTTTCCTATGAAATAGTGTTGACGTGCCTAACAAAGTTGATGCTAATTCAAACATCGAACAAAACCATACAAAAGAACACTTGCAACTTCGTGAGCAAAGTGCATCAAAATGTTAGTTTTCCTTTAGGTTGTGCAAACTAAGTCACGTCAGGGCGTAGCAATCACTGTAGGTCCGTCTGTAAAACTATATACAAATTATAACCAAAGCTTATACATTGCGGGATTTATATCAATATTCCAAAATCAGCTTATAACAAAACTGCAATGTATACTAAATAGCGGTTAAAGTCGAAGATTAGTTAGTATAAACATGGATCGAGTCGGTGTTGTCGGAAACGGAAGCGCCAGCTACGCTAGTAATGAATTTGCGAGGGCGGCCGTCCTATGAAAATAAATTGCCGTGTAGTTTTCTTGTTTTGATTTTCAAGCTTTATTTTGACTTATTTTAGGGCAATAGGGAATGGAATATAGATTTTTCACACAAAATTATATTGACTTATATATTTCAGTTAACAACTAATCCATACCTATATTATAAGTTCGAAAGTAACTCTGTCTGTCTGTCTGTCTGTCTTTTACGCAATCAGGGCCAAACCGCTAATTTAATTGTGATAAAATACTCATATAGAGATACTTGAGGGTCGCGGGATGAACATAGGATATATTTTTTTCTCATATTTGTAATATTATCGATATATACCAATATATTAAAATACTTATTTATTTATTATTATTAATTTGACATGCAATTTATTCCGCCATGTTAATAACAACCGTCGCTATACGACCGTTGCTAAGCAACNCAAGCGGGCGTAGCCGCATACGGGTCCACTAGTACCTATATAAAAACGAAGTATGTAAAGATTTTTAATTTTCCAAATTACAATGGATGATTTATTCATATAATTAAATAAAAATTCTAAATTTACTTTAAGCCTCATTAAATCGTTAGAGTTCCACCTGACGTCATGCGTAACACGCGAATAAATAAGCAAAATTACTAACCAGAATGTAATTACAAAATACATCCTTTAAATTTATGCACTGGAAATTTATGATTTGAATTGGCACTTAGTTCTGCTTCCGAGATTTCGTAGCTGAGATCTGACGAGATAAACGCAATTTCATTAACGAAAAGTCAATAAACTTTAAACAAAACAAATTAAGCAAATTAATGGCAGAAGTGGTCGGTGTGGTATTAATTAAATTAATTCGACATCAAACACACCGACTTGAGGCTTTAGATCCGTGTTCAGTAATTTACGTTATATATAGTAAAGAAATATCTATATATCCACTAATAGCCTTTGCTACTTTATTATATTATTCATAAAATTCTTAATTAAAGACAACATTTTTATCGTAGATACGTCTATTACCTATAATTATCTAATTTAGCAAACCTGAGGCTACCTAGATATCTATACATAGGCATGTAACTATTATTATAAACCTTTTAGCGGTTCAAGAAGTTCGATCATAAATAGGAATCGTAAATCAGAATATAACAAACATAAAAAGATTCTTTTTTAAAACTTTATATATATATGTAGGTACAATGGAATTAACTAAGAATTGTACAATACATGACATAACCTTAGAGCCCAGTCACTCTGACCGCAGGTACAGGGTTATATTTCCATTTCTTCGCTCTGCTGTCGAGGCAAAGCGCGGCGTTGAGTTCTGCCACTTAACACGCAATGCCCCCAGAATACGGCACAAAGTGGGGAACGGAGTGTCTTAACACTAGTTTCCATCTGCCTACTCTGCTGTATACGGGATACAGCGTGAAGCTGATTTAGTTTATACAGTAGGTACCTACTCAATATTACAAAAAATATCATTTTGTCATAATGGTACTTCAATTAAGTATGAAACAATACCTACATTATATTACAAACACCATAAAACAATATCAAATTGGATTAATAGATAGAGCCGCTGTCTTAAAGGGAGGTAATAGTAGAAATTCAATTTGTACGAGTAACCACAAAAATGAGCTGGCCTCAGAAAGCAGTAGGTACGGGTGGGGAGATCTCTATCGATAATAACGGACAATTACTTATCTAAATAAAATAATAAATACTTACTAGTAAAACACAAGTTTTCGTTGTATTCACTTTTTTTACTTTGAGCATTATTATATTATATTTTACTTGGACCGTAGAGAAGGAATCTTTATTAGATCATCTCAGGTCAGTCGTGGCCAAGACACAAAGTGCGACTGTANTATTATATTATTCATAAAATTCTTAATTAAAGACAACATTTTTATCGTAGATAAGTCTATTACCTATAATTATCTAATTTAGCAAACCTGAGGCTACCTAGATATCTATACATAGGCATGTAACTATTATTATAAACCTTTTAGCGGTTCAAGAAGTTCGATCATAAATAGGAATCGTAAATCAGAATATAACAAACATAAAAAGATTATTTTTTAAAAATTTATATATAGGTATAGGTACAATGGAATTAACTAAGAATTGTACAATACATGACATAACCTTAGAGCCCAGTCACTCTGACCGCAGGTACAGGTTTATATTTCCATTTCTTCGCTCTGGTACTGAGGCAAAGCGCGGCGTTGAGTTTTGCCACTCAACACGCAATGCCTTCAGAATTCGGCAGAAAGTGGGGAACAGAGTGTCTTAACACTAGATTCCCTCTGCCTACCCTGCAGTGTGGGATACAGCGTGAAGCTGATTTAGTTTATACAGTAGGTACCTACTCAATATTACTAAAAATATCATTTTGTCATAATGGTACTTCAATTAAGTATGAAACAATACCTACATTATATTACAAACACCATAAAACAATATCAAATTGGATTAATAGATAGAGCCGCTGTCTTAAAGGGAGGTAATAGTAGAAATTCAATTTGTACGAGTAACCACAAAAATGAGCTGGCCTCAGAAAGCAGTAGGCACGGGTGGGGAGATCGCTATCGATAATAACGGACATTTACTTATCTAAATAAAATAATAAATATTTACTAACAAAACACAAGTTTTCGTTATAATGACCATTTTTTACTTAAAGAAATATTTTATTATATTGTACTTGGACCGTAGAGAAGGAATCTTTACTAATCATCTCAGGTCAGTCGTGGCCAAGACACAAAGTGTGACTGTAAACACAACAGCTGCTGCAGCAAGCTGATAAAAGGATATCTGTATATTTTTTCAAAGGTTCTAAATACAAACCTTACTTTACCTTACCTTAATGGACTTACATTGTCCAACTAATTATAAAAATATTAGACATACACGAATTATTATCAAAATACTTAAATTACATAAAAAATACATTTATAATTTACATAAAAATTATAATCGACATTCTCAGAGCACATCACTACGAGAATAACAATTATTATTGCTATGATTATAGCGGCGCTCGTCTAATAATTCACTCTACCTCTAAACTCTGTAATTACGCCGGAACCAGCCCGACTCACTGTTAGATAAATCGTACCTTTACGCCACGAACAAACTTACCCTGCGTAATAGTAGACTTTACTTAACTAAATTAACATTTATTTACATTTTATTTATAATTATTTAACTAGAGCTTAAAAGTAATAATAAATACCAGAGACAACACTAGATTATATTAATAGCACTTTATTTAAATTATCAAATAGATAGGTACGCTTAGACCAACGCATGAAAGTTTTAGAACACATAATATTAAGATTTATGTAGAAGAGAAAAAAATATATATAAAAACAGAGAAAGTAAGACTTTAACTTGAATTGTAGAAAATATAAATTATAGGTTTTATTTCAAAATTTTCTTCAACTAGACGAAGCTGTTGCTTATTAAATCAGCTTCACGCTGTATCCCGCACACAGCAGGGTAGGCAGAGGAGACCTAGTGTTAAGGCACTTCTTTCCCCATTTCTCGTTGAATTCTGGAACATTGTGTGCTGAGTGGCAGAATTCAACGCCACGCTTTGCCTCGACACCAGAGCGAAAAAATGAAAATGTAAATTTAAATCAATATTGTTGCTATTGTTTATTAATAAACTTTAATATCAATATAATATTTAAAAAGATAGGCACAATCAATAAGATTATATATAAATTGATACTTTTATTGAATCAAATATATTTTGGACACCAACATAATAAAGGCCTTCATAGATTCACGGCGCAGTGGGGCTGCAATTGACTGTTACTGGGGGGGATTCGATCCCTACTTAGAGGAATGAATTAATTATTTTAATTTTTCCGCACTGGAAAGACTAATCGCGGCAGTGGTAAAGCGTGAAGCTTAAAAAACAAGAAATATTGTAGATACAATGTTATTACTAAAGAGCTTAAGATTAATATGAGTTAGTTGAGTAAAACATTAGTGTCTAATCGTCCGTAGCGTTACAGATTATATTTCGTAGTAACATGCAACGTTGTCATAGTTTTTTCTTCTCTATAATAAGGAGAAAGTATCTCAAACATTTTCATTCAGGTGTAGTAGAAGAAAAAGATTAATATAATAATTTTATTTTTTATTTATTCCTTTCTGTATAAATATTTTATTTAATAATAAAAATATTTATATAAAATAAATTATTTCTTATAAGAAAAAATAGCAAACTTACTATATTTTAATTTCAAAAATAGCTCATAGATAAGTTTATTCATATACATATATTTTCAAAAGCATGTAGCACGTAGGTACTAACCTATATATTTTCAGACGGTTGCGGTTAAGAAGTTCGGCGGTCACAAATTACAAGCCTCCGTTTGCTCTAATTCCACGATCCAAACAACTCTAGCCTGTAATCAGACCAATTGAGTTGTATTGTATTTTTCTACTTCTCTACCTCTCTAGCAGCTGTCGAGACTAATAACCCAGCTAATATGCCATTTAATTAAATATTCTTTAGCAAATGTAAATATTTATTATTTTACTAAACTTTGATATAATAAGAAAAAGACTTATCAGAACTGCTGTTATCAACAATTTTTTATAAATAAAAAATTATAATCAGCTTCACGCAGTATCCCGCACACAGCAGGGTAGGCAGAGTGAACCCAGTATGAAAACAATCCGTTTCCGGCGCATTTTGGAAGCATTGCGTGTTGAGAGACGAACTCAAAGTCACGCTTTGCCTGAACAGCAGAGTAAAGAAATGGAAATATAAATTTAAATTAATAATTTCTTCTAGTGGTAATCAAATCCACAACCAGTCGCGTTTACAGTCACACCTTGTGCTCCTGCGCCATGACTGGCCTCATCTTTTTATCCACCTTTATTAAATTAAAATACAAATTAAAATTTACTGTTCAATTCTTACTATAATATATAAACCGTATAATATTAGTAGGTACTGTTACTCGAGTAAATTGTATAAGCTATTTATACAACTAAACAAGTTTGCGTATCAAATCACAGTGATGGATGCCCACCGCGCGGTGTGGTTAAAAGATAAATTAACGTAAATTTAATGTTGCTACTCTACAAAAGATATACAAAAAATCCTATTAGGCGGTCGAACGCTTCCAAACATTAAACAAAAACAGCCGATATCCATATAAACGCGAGCGCCCGAACTAATAATTACCGTACGTTATAAAGGGTGAAATAAAGCGCATTCCAAACTAACGGGGGAGCCCCGACCAGCTATGAGCGAGGCATTCGGTAGTGCATGTCATAGGTCTTGTCTAAACTCATCAATCTTAGTACCATTTAATTTTGAAATAGAATATGCGGCGAGGCGAAGGCGGTGCCCATGAAAAGGCGAAGCGAAACAAAACCCCGGCACACAATGAGCGGGCGAACGATGCCACGTAAATGGAAAACGGAGCGACGCCTTTGTCGATTCACAAAAGAAAGGCAATCATTCGACACGAATAAATATCTTCGAATAATGGAGCCACGCTTCCTATAGTGAAATGTCTTATGTATCAGAATTATTGCTTATATTTCAATACACTCGCCCGCCTAAATGTTTTGTAGGTAGATACTTACTTCCGCAATTTGTTAACATTAACTTTGATTTATTATGCGCCTGTGTACTATCTTTTTATAGTTTGTTCAATCGTTGCACATATTAGAAAGTTGTAATTAATTATAACGCTAAAAATAAAAATGTTACAATATGAATACCCTTCCCTTATTTCTAGGGAATTTTTAAAAATTATGATACCTATTTATAAAATAATGTGTTAAATATAATTTCGTATACTTCATTCATAAATCTTAAAAAAATATTCTTAAAGGGAGGTCTTAAATACTAATAGGTATTTATATATAATTTGATAACTATTTTTTTTTTCTTTTTTTTACTACACACCGTATCCCACACATAGCAAGGTAGGCAGTGTGATCCTGGGAACAGTACACGGGAGAGTAGATTTGATTCCCACTCGACGAAATGAAAATATTATATAAAATATATAATAATTTCATTTACCTCGCTCAAATAACGAGAAAAAGCGCAACGTAGAGTTCCGCCACTTAACAACACGCATACCTGTTCCAAATTCCGCGGAATGTAGTAATAAATACTTAAATAGGATAAACACAATACTATAAGTTTTAATATTGTATACGTCCCTCCCTCTCGTACTATCAACGTAGCGGTAGATATTTTCCACTTAGTTTCCGAAACTAATAGCATTAATTACAGGCGGAGTAGCGACTAGCGAGGCCGCGGCGGAACAAGGCGCACGGCCCTCGATAAATCAATTTAATTTAATTCAATTTGAGCCCAGTTCCTCTAGCCGTCGTGCACGCTACGCAGCCCTAGCCCTATAGACCCTTAAGACCAAGTTTCAGAACCAAAATTGCTAATCCGTTGGGAAATATGACAATGTCGTAATAAAATTGTAATTTGTTAATAATATTTATGGTAGCAAGAGGTAGTTCATAGAGGTATATCTCTATCTGGTCCCATAGTATAAAGTAATTACAATTTTATATTCTTGATATAATGTTAAAGGGAAATTAATTACAGTAAATATTTGAGGTACCTAAGTGATGTTTGTTGTAAGGAAATAAAATCTACTTAATAAAAAAATATATATTTAAGGATATATATTAAATGATGGAAGCAGAAACAATTATAATTAATTATTTACTTGTAACTGGTAGTGTATAATTATAATTTTGAATTAAAGAAGTATTTTAGAAGAGGAACATTGTTAAATCATGGCTGATTCTGTATTTATGTTCCTAGATTTCTCACCATGAAACCACGTCACCACCACCTCATTTCTCTTATTTGTCTTTACGTACAAAAATATGTGCAAAAAATTACCTATTTCAAACTTTTCGTTCTAAATACTTCTTCAGTTCAATTCAGTTCAGTTAAGTATTTTCTTAGAAACAGAACATTCAGCTTTCAATACACACAAAAAAATCCCAATATCTAATTCAATTTTCTTTCATTAAAACGAATTTGTTCTACCATATCGATTGAGATAGAGCTGAAGCCAGTACGTGTATAAAACCATCTTGCAGACAATTTAAGTCGATGTAGGTACTGGTAAGTTTTTTAGGTGTTTGTACTAAATGTTTAGGTGTATGTTTTGTGTTCTTAGGCTCTATGGCAACAATGCGGGCGCGTACGACACGAGGCCGTGGTGCTGCCGGTGCCGACCACACAGCGCGCGCCAGTCACGTCCCCAATGAGATCGGTGCCGCGATGACACCCTTGAAATGTTTTTAATGGCGTGATTTATAGAGCAAATTAAACATTTGACTTGCCGTGAATTTGATGCTGAGTGGATCCGTCACGCACGGACGTCGAGCCGAGCGGTGCCAGCGCGGTGGGTACTGTCGCGTGCGCAGTGCCCATGCCGCTGAATGAAACGTCAATTGTTTCAGTTTCTAAGTTATTAGTAGCTTTCATATTTATATGTGTATAGACTTTTATTGTTTATATGGGTATAAAAGAAGTTGTTTTGTTATTTACCTAATAATATATATTTTTCAAAGCAAACGGTTACAGGCGTATCCACACTAACCTTGAAAGCTAGTATGAATTCAATTTTTGGTTCATAACTTCAAAATATATTACAGAAATCACCAATATTTTTAAATTATATTTCAGATAATTTAGATACAGCTAGTAACAAATCAAATTATACTAAGACACAGGTATTATTATTTGTTTGAGGAAGAGACAATCTATGACTTTAGGACGTATTTAAAATAACTTTTTTGTAGCTTCACATTGTATCCAGGCGTGAAAGTAGAGGTAACCTGGAGACCTAGTGTAAAACACTCCGTTCTCATTGAGACATTTCTGTTCCCCATTTTCCATCGAATTGCTAAAGCATTGCGTATTGAATGGCGGAACTTAACACCGCAATTACGCAATACAACATTCATACTAACAAATTATTTTATAAAACATTATCGAAACTATATTTTAAGACAGTTAAAAAAAAATAGTACCTATAAATAAAGTAACTCTAAATTATATTATAAATCATATACAAGTTGTAAGTGCCTGTACTCACAGATCAGCGGCGGACATCTGATTAATACCCGCTACCGTGCTAAGGTTTTTGTCGCGGCCACGTCGCGCGTGTCCGTGAGAACCGACTTGTGGAAATATCTAAAACATACTTACTTGTGTGTTTCTTCTTTATAAAGAAAATACATTAGAAGATATTTCTAATTTTAAACATCGTTTGTTTATACTGAATATAGTTTCAATATGTATCATTAAAATTATCATACCTTAAGTGAGTTATAACTTATTAGTCTACTAGGTATATTTTAAATTTCCCGTTGTATATAGGTACCAACTTACTGCA
The DNA here is from genome assembly GCA_036379175.1 of Heliconius cydno galanthus. NCBI lineage: Eukaryota > Metazoa > Arthropoda > Insecta > Lepidoptera > Nymphalidae > Heliconius > Heliconius cydno. The sequence goes on along the minus strand of JAKRZM010000185.1, from coordinate 330,821 downwards.
TATAGCGCCATGCTCCGCGAATCAAACAATTCAGCACAAATTATCACAAGATCTGCCTACCCATAGATAATGATTATAATGATATAACTATTTATACTATTAATAATTATATTAAATAATAATTATACTATTAATAATACTATTATAATTAGGTAAGTACCTACTTAGCCTTCATAGCGCAGTAAACGCGATGGTTGTGAGTTCGACTTCCCAGGGGAATAAATTATTTTCATTCACTCTGTTAAGCAGACAATCCTCCGAGTTGAGTTCCGTCACTAACACGCAATGTCTAGAAAATTAGACGGAAATTGGAGAACGGAGTATCATAACACTCTCTACTCTGTCTACTCTACTTTATTCAAGATACATATTATTTACGCATAAAGCATAAAAAATGTAATTGGTAATTTTTACAAAAAAATCTACTTGAATATGTTTTTTAAATAACAATAAATTAATTTTCGTTAAAAAATATAGATTGTCCGGATCGGTCCTATATTATATGTAGGTATGTATCTAATAATTGAAATGTCTTCTTATATCTATTCCAATTCATTTTTTATATCTTTTATACATGCTAGTTGAACGTAATTTACTTCGCCAACGTCACGTAGCATGGAGATGACATTTCTCGTTCTTGAAATGCGGTAGGTACTTAGACCATTTGATCATTTGATTTCCTTGCGCATAAAGCTCCGTTTAGATGCTTGCTGTTAATAAAAAATGTCCACCTAGCCTAGTTAGCTTCGTGAAAGTATAATATTTCGCACAAAGATTTTTTGCCTGAAAATGGTTCATCGGACCGTAAAATTTACATTACATTTTATTTATAGTTTCATTTTATAAATTGACAGTTACATTAAAAACATTGAAATGATTCGTTTAATTTTTTAGAAAATATGGGCTTCTATTAATTTTTTATCAAAATTTTAGAGACTTTTTTGCTGAAAAATACTGAAAATGTTAGATTTAATGAGCGAACGGCGATCACAATAGTGGTGGTTAATGAAATCGCCTTTTTAATTTCTTGTAAATGTAATCTAATTTAAGTTCGAAGACATCTAACTTGACTATTAACTTATTATTGTTGTAACTTATTACTGCAAGTTTGTAAAAACTTACCTATATAAAATAGATAATTTTGAGTGATTTAAAATCTAATAATGAGTGGTTTAACGAACCTTACATAATAAAAAAATCAAAGAGTTATCTTGTAAAAAATAAATAAAATTGACGCGATACATTTTATGCCTCAGAACAGACTGTAATTAAACCTTAAAAGTAAGCCTTAGGTACTTTAATTTGAAATTATTTAATAAATTATTTCCTTCGAATATGAAATCTGATATTTATGAAATTTTTAATTTCATTTCGTAGAGGCCGTAGTGGCGCAGTGGTACAGGGTCTAGGATGAATGTGGGTTCAATTTTGACTAAAGGGAATAGATTATTTCTATTTTCCCACTCTGTAGACAATGTGTGATGTTTAATTCCAACAGTTAACCCACAATGCATCCAAAGATAGGCTGAAGTGGAGAACGGATGCTTGGTTCTTTCTGCCTACACTTGGAAAATTTTGAAAGGTCTTGGAGCTGAAAAAAACTTCTTCCCTAGTCGAACTGAATGCTTAGAGCAAAATTATGCGTTATAGGGAAATAACTAAGTACTTTACCTATAGGTTCTCTACACAAACTAACTCTAATTACGTCTGTGTCTTTTACAAATAAGTACGTCATATTACGGTTCATAATCAACATCATCAGTTTGTCAAAACACCCGACAGGTGTTGCATTAAAATTTTATTGATATCAACCTCCATATAAAAGGTTATGTACGATTTAATTTGTGATAAATTCTTTCCTTTTGTGTTCGTGTACCGTGACGATTCGATTCCTTTGCAGGGGCGGTTTTTGTTATTAATGTTCCATGGCTTAGGGTTTTTTAAGCAATTAATATATGGAATTAAGAACGTTTAGCCTCTGGGTATAAACACCCTCGACGTTAAGCCTGATGTCAACAATTATACGCTGATGGGAGCTCTTACGGAAAGTAACCGCGCACTTTTTATAGACACTCGTTTACTGCAATTCACAGGATAACTTATGTCACCTGTTTTTTTTTATGATGTAGGTACCTAATAGGTGCGTAACTATTTCGTTTTTATATTAGTGTTTATTGAATCTGGTTTAAAAACCCGATAATGACGCCATCTTGATAAGATTCTTGACTTTGGGGTCCTAGCTATCGATGGTTTAAGCTTTTGTCTAGCCACCGATTACCGTTTTTAATAATAAATGATAAGCTGTGATAATTTGGTCGTAACTAAAAATTTTACTAGAACTTAAAGCTCAGTTGCCTACCTTAATGTTTAAGTGCCTTAATTTCACAAGTTTTTACCTATATGTATTGTGGTTCTTTTAACATTTGTGATTAGACAGGGAAAACATGATGTTTTTATTTTTTCGTTATAAGAGTACATTTCCACCATTTAGATATTTTGCATTAGTTACTTATAATTGTACTACCATATAATAAATAAATACCTATAAAATAACGTAAACTCAAACTCAACTAAATTTTGCTCTATTATTCTAAAAAAATACACAAAATATAAATTAAGGGTCGTTTTCGTTGCTAAGATTCCACGACGGGCGCATATTCGGTCGAATGAGCTCGTGATCGAGTTTTACCGGGCGTGGCTTTGTGGGCGGGGACTATACAAAGCCCGCCCGCAGCACCTACACTCATTGCGGCGAATAATATGATAACGAGGATGCCAGACGGGTAAACCGCATCTCTACTGGTACATATCATTACTGGCATGATTGACTACACACTTATCTCTTGTTGGTTTTATGTTCGAGCGTCTAGTCCACACTCTATAGACGTAACAAGGTAAAAGGAGAAATATTTGAATTTTTACTATCATATCTATAAACTAAGTATTTTAAAAGAAAAATTATAAATAATACTTTTTATTTTTATATTGCAATGTGATAAATATCGGTTATAGATAATTTTATATTATATAAAATATAGCTAAGCAATAAATCGTTCAATGCCATCTAGTGACGGATAGCGGTAACGAGTATGATCAGTCATACTCGTTACCGTTAATATTCAGATATAGCTTGTGTATTACTTTTAAATTTAATAGCAATTAAATTATTTTATACACACTCTTTTAGAATACAATACAATTATATTTTACCTACTCCTGCCCTGCCTGTTTATATAAAATATAAAAAATAAATGTTTATATAAAATTGCTTCACTAAGCCGGTTATCAACGAACGTATATGGCTAGAGGTTATGACGCTTACGTCGAAAAAAAATATACATTTATTGATCTATTAAATTACATTGAAAACCTATAGAGCTATAGATTAAAACTAATTAAGTAATATTAATATTTTCACGCTTGTAAATAAACTATTACTAGGCACAAACTATTATTATTTACTAAAATGTATTGTATGCGATACATTTAATTAATTTTAGTATTTTTTGTAAAAAAATCGCCACACAATAGCGATTTTTACACCACCATTTTCGATATATTTAGCTGATAATGTTTTCGTGATTTCCGTGATTTTCCGTGATTATCTATATNCAATATTCGACTTATAAGGGGTTGTTTTTGGGGTTGAAAGTTTGTATGAAACTTCGTTACTACAATTGCTAGGAGTCTCAAATTTTGCATGGACGTCACTTATAGGACGTAGGTACTCATGGAGACAGAAATTAATAATAACGTAGTTCACGCAGGCGAAGCCGCGGGCGGGCCGCTAGTGATATATATAATTGATATTTATTATTTTAATATTTTCCCAATATGGTTCGGAAACGGAGTATCTTAACACTACCTAATTTGACTTACCTCTGCCCACCCTGCTATGCGCGGGATACAACGTGAAAATGATTATTTTATCAAAAAAGTCTGATTCTGATCTAGGATCAACATAATAAAAAAATTAAAAAATGTACATAAAATTGGGCTTTATTAACATTTTTAAATATTTAACTCTTACATAATCATTTCACATTAACAAGATTATTATTAACAAATGTGTAAATTTAATCTGAATAGTAAAAGTAGTTGTAGTGTAAAAGTTTTCTAAAAGTAGATCATTTTTTGTGTTATTTACAACTTAGATGTTAGTTCAGGGACGGCTTTGAATAGATCTGCTACGAGTCCAACATCTGATACCTGAAAGGTAATTAAAATATTAACTAAATTAACAATAAAAAAAAATTAAGTACAATTTATTACATACTTTACATTATATATATCAGTCATATATAGTAAGTAAATTGTATTTGGTCAATAAATACTTCAATAGTAATATGATAAATTAAAGTTAAAAAGGAATTACCTGGAAAATTGGTGCTTCTGGATCCTTGTTAATGGCAACAATGGTCTTAGAGTCCTTCATACCAGCAAGATGCTGAATAGCGCCACTGATGCCCACCGCAATATATAGGTCCTGTTAAATTTATTTAATTTTTACACAAAAAAAATGACATTAATATATTTATTTTTTATTAATCTCTATGCACATAACAGGTATTGGTATAGTACACATAGTAAATATATAGATTAGATTATATTTTATTTAGCATAGATTTTACCCGATGTATCAATGTAGATTGAACACACAAAAAAACATCATTTTGAAAGGTTGAAAGTTTAAACATGTTTTAATTTCTAATGCCTAAATTTTTTTATTTAACCCTACAAAAACAACTTACAGGTGCTACAATCTTTCCAGTTTGCCCAATTTGCAAGTCGTTGGGCACAAAACCAGCATCAACTGCGGCACGGGAAGCTCCCACAGCAGCATTCAATTTGTCAGCTAGATCATACAGCAACTTGAAGTTGTCCCCTGATTTTAGACCACGTCCTGTGACATTTCAATTTTTATCATATAGATTATTTTACATTCTAATACAATGAAGAACTTTAGCTTATCATGAAAGAGATACTGGTTACGGGAAAAATCCTGAAATCTGAACCCAAAAAAAGTAATTGTTGTTAATACATGTCTTCTACCCAGCTTGGTCTAAGATAGTGTCATCCTTGTTTGACAGAAGGCTGTGAAACATAGAAGGATGACAGTTGAACTGACTGCCTATTCCAAATTTTAATTTACCAGAGTATCTTTAAAGTAAGATTAAGTTTTTGATTTTATTTAAAAAACGAAATATAGGTTCTATTTTAAATAATACATTCATCAACATTTAAGGCTTTTGTGAGGCACTGGGATAATGTCCAACTGTAGGAATAGCATTTAGAGCAAATTTAGAGCTTACCCCCTGATACAATATTCTTAGCACTAGTCAGTTCTGGTCTATCAGATTTAGTGAGCTCTTGTGACAACCACTCCACAAGATCTGACTTATAGTCTCCTCCTGGTGCCTTCTCTACTGCAGCAGACCCTCCTTCTAGAGGTTCAGGAGCAAATGCAGTGCCTCTTACTGTGATCACTTTGATAGAATCCTTAGCTTCTAATGTCAAAATTGCATTACCTATAAAAAAGTGTTTTTTTTTTAAATTTTAAAATACTAGTTTTGTAGTTTTAATATAAAATTTCTCATTTAAATAAATAAAATAGTTATGTATGTTTCAAAATTATTCTTTGCTAGCATTAGTAACAAAAGTTTTACATCTCTTATTCTAAACAACTGATAAGATAAGATGACCTTTAAATATAAATTAAATAATAAGACTATATTTATCTATAGTGTTAAATATTTGGTATTTGAGTTTGTACATAAAATTATAGTTGAGGCAGTTGAGGTGCACTAGCACAGCATCCAACAATAACCATACATGACAGTTGTAGGTTTGATTACCACTTGATTATTTTTATTTCCTTACTGTGGTAACAAGACAATGTTATGCCACTTAACATGCAATGTCTTAAAATTTGGATAGAAAGTTGGAAATAGTATTACATTTTTACATTCTGCCTATATATGAAATACAGTGTATAATAGTGTTATATAAAAAAATATAATTTATTACAATTTACCTGCATAAATGGTTCTCACAAAAGTATTAGCATCTTTAACACCAATAATATCTGTTATAGGTGACACATCCAGTTTGGCCGCCACTCGAGGAAGGAGAGCCTTGCCAAATGCAGTAGCAGGTGCCAAAATGTGCGTAAAGTTGAACTGCTTTTGAGTCGCCAATATAAGAGGTGTCAAAGACTCAGCAGTAAAACCCTTAAAAGCGTCACTTTCTGCCACTAAGATTTTTGAAACACCACTAGCTTTAGATATAGCCTCTGCTGCCTTTGAAAAAAATAATACATGTTAATTTAATAAGGAAAATATATTGAACAATTATTTTAGATATTAAGCGATAACTTACTGGGCCACACTTAGTACCAGCTACAAGGACTGATACTTCTCCACCGATTTTCTTGGCAGCACTCAAAGCATTTTGTGTTACTGGAGCTAAAGCTTCATTATTATGTTCTGCTACAATTAAAGTGCTCTGTAAGCGTCGTAGCTGAAACAACCATTTAGAAAATAATTATGATTGTCTTACCATTTCATTTCGTTTAAAGCTGTTTTAATAAACTAAATCAATATTTGTAATTTATTATACTTTACCTGTGTTGAAAAGAATATTTGCCTAGTATATGGAGAAAACATTTTAAATCACTTCAATTAAATAAAAACTATTTACATAAAGTTTTTGAAAGGTTAAAAATCACAAATGGCAAAGTCCACCCAGTGTTACCATTTCATATTTTCAAATTGAAAATTTCAAGAATTTTTTTGTTATCCTTCAATGAGCTCTGTAATTCAAGCCACAGAGTAATAACAAAATATATATTGTTATTGTGTTGTTGTTTTTGAACTACTTCATTAGTTTTTTTACATTATGTAAGCAATTATTTCACTATATTAAGAAATTATATTAAGAAAGAAATTATAAAATCTTACTAGTTATAATATAAAACGAAAAACAAAATTTAGTTTTAAATAAAAATAAGTGGTTTTTTATCACTGACATAATATAAAACCAATAAAAAATATGATTTATGAACGTATCCGAATGCTGTCATTTGTCACTTCCATATCGATATAAAGAACTAAAGATTTCTTTTTCTTAGAGAAGTGAATATTGTCATTATTTAAATTGTAAATTGATATCGGTCTGAGCCTTTTCTCAACGACACATAAAGATAGCAACTTGAATACTTTGGACCTACTAAAAATAATAAAATATAAAAAGAATTAGCCTTTCTTTCGATTTTATTTAAATCGACGAATTGTATTCTTTTTTAATTCTGCTGAATTAGCTTTTATTATCAATTTAGGTATTATAAAGTATAACGTGTTATACATTCAAAATTTAAAAATCTTGAATAGTAGTGTTAGTTGATAAAACAATCCATATTTTGAATTTTTTGTAATAAAATATTAAAATTACAATAATGGCATCCTTACCCATCGTTTCTATAACGCGGCGTGAAACATTCAGCTCGTGTCACAGGTTGCATAGGTAAAGTATACACTTACAATGAAAAGAGAACTATACTTTATCATAAGATTCAAATTTAATTCACACACATGTTCACATGTTTAACTATATTGTTCATAATATTTTAGCCCATTCCTGGAAGATGAAGAAAACAAAAAATTGTACGGTAAATGCAACAATCCTAATGGCCATGGTCATAACTATGTTGGTAAGTGAATTTTTTATATAATAAAAGTAATTTTAGCCTTACACATGAATTAAATTTAATTTAATATATTTTTGTATTATGCAGTATTGGTGACAGTAAAAGGTCCTGTAGATCGGCAAACTGGTATGGTGATGAATGTTCATGATCTGAAACAATATATGCAACAGGCCATTATGGACCCATTGGATCATAAGAATTTGGATCAGGATGTGCCCTACTTCAAAACTGTAGTAAGAACTATGTTTGAACTTTTTCTTTTTTTTTAGTGTCATACTTTGTTTTGCATCTAACTGGATAGGCAGAATAAACTTTAGTGTTAAAAACTGTCCCATACTTTCTCCCCAAATTGTTGTGACACTGCATCTTTAATGGTGGAGCTAATTGTTGCACTCTTGTCTACCAGAGCAGGGAAATGATAATAATTCAATTCCCTGAGAGAAGATTAAACTCAGTCTTTGCAGAAAGATCTTACATTGTCTTTTACAGTAGGATCTCCACTGTGCCATCCAATGACCTCTGTAAATTAGTTTTTCAAAATATTCATAGTGTTCATAATACTAATATTTTTATATAAAGATATAATAAATAAATATCTGTTAAAATTTTAGTTGTTATCAAACTTTCTAATCAGTTTTATGATTAAAAAGCTATCTAAGCTTATAATTAAAATATTAGAAAATGAATAAATTTTATAATCTATATGTAATAATTGGGCAACAACAATTTGATTTTAATATATTTTCTATCAAATAATTTGCTTACTAAGGTCAAGTTGGTTTATCATATTTAGATAATGTGTTAATTTTTTTCTAATGTAGTTATGTTATACATATCTTTATGTACAATTTAGATTTACCCATTCTTTGACTTGTTTGATTAAAAGTAATAAATTATCAATATTTTGTGACTGAATAACATTAAAAAAAAATTAAGAATTTAAATTGATTTTAAAGTATTTATAAAAATTTAATATTTTAGTAAATAAATACACTACTTGTAAATAATATTTATTCAAAGATATATCAAAGTTTTGCAATATAAAAGTTTTACAATTTTGACCACTCAACCAATCATTGTCACTATCCGAATAAGCCTAGTGGTATTAAAACACTATGTTACCCACATTCTGGAGGCATTGTTTGCTGAGTGGCAGAACTCAACACCGGCCCTTGCCCTTGACACCAGAGAGAAGTGAAGCAATAAATTTAAATAAATTATTTCTTAAACCGGGATGAAACCCACAACCAGTCACGTTTACAGCTACACTTTTTTGCCTCTGTGCTACGACTAGCCTCGATATATTGAGTGCAAATAAATGTTAATTTAGCAAAAAAATCATAATTTTCAATTAACTACTTCTTGGTTTTATACAAAACAATGATAATTCAGTGATAATAAAAAGCCTCAACAACTACTACTACATAATTTATCCTCTTTTCTCCAACTCAATTAATAAAATGAAACGATTTTTCATCAATGTTTTCTCATCTTTCTTGTTATCACGTAAAATTATTGTCTGTCAAGCGACTTTATTACTTTAATGTTTTACAGGTTAGTACAACAGAGAACTTAGCTATATTTATTTGGGATCAGTTGCAAAAAGTGATGGATCAACCACAATTATTACATGAAGTTAAAATTTTGGAAACAGAAAAAAATCATGTTGTTTATAGAGGTGGTTCAACTTATCCAAGAAAAAAGTATGATTCATCGAACATGCATCCAAAGCATCATGATGTTTCTTCTGATTCAGACTGATTTGGCATTTATAAAAATAAGAAAGGTTTGAAGAAATAAGATTATTAGCATTTAATTATTTGATATTTTTATATCTACGAAATTTATGGACCATTCCTTCTTATTATATAACTTTAAAATGGATTGTATAATCATGACAAATAAATAGTTTTTACATAATATTTTGCTAATATGTGTAATAAATAAAAATATTTTCGTATTGTTTGATTTTCTTTATTACATTTATATATTACTCTTAGAATTACTTATATTTGTGATAAATTATAATATTTGTGTACTACCAGGGTAAAGTGAAAAAAATATTGAATAAAAACTTGCACTTTATTAAAATCACATTTTACATAAAAATTGAGGAACACTAAGTAAAAGTAAGAAGAACACTAAGTAAATTTTGTTAGACTATATTATTTATAGAGATAAATAATATAGTCTAACAAAATTTAGCCAACACAATATTTTTTTGTGTCCTACTAATTGATGCTTAAAACTCACAATGGAAAATTTATTACTGAATTCAACAATGTTGGTCTAATGTAATAAAATATTTTTTTAATACTTAATATAGAATAACACAATTATTATTGCTAAAAGACATTGCAAAGTATCAAATAAGCAAGTTACACTGCAAAAAATTCATTTCCTTTGATCTTTCTTTTATATATATTTAACATAAAAGTACTATTTAAAAAATATCAGTTAAAATAATAGTAAACAAAAAAAATCACATTTGTGTAAATATATTAAATATTATTAATTAGTCATTGCACATTAATATTACATAAATCACAGTCAAATTTTATAAATCACATCATAATCAGAACTTTACATTATATCTTATTGTTTTAAAATATATAAAACCAAAAATCTACAACAGGCAAGTTTAGTGTTACATGTCATGTCAGATTTTTTTTGAAATATTTGATATCATTAAAAAAATGTTATAATCAATTGAGTCTATATACACAAAGTCAAATGATTACGTTTTTAAAACTATACTAGATAGGTACAGATTTTTTAGAATTTTGTACAAAATAGTGTATAAAGAAACGCAAATTGTAAATTTAATCGATTTCACAAATAAATTAATCGATTTTTTAAAACTTAACGATAATCCTATTTGTACGTCCCTAATTAAAGGCTTGAGAAAAAGCTGCCATTATTACGAAATACGATTTACGACATACTATCAAACGGTAAAAAACTCATGTAACTACCTATACAACTATGAATGGAATTATTTAATATGCCCTCGGTTAAATATAAGTGTCATAATTCAAACATTTTGAAAATCAAAATTGTTATCTCAGATAAGTCTACTATCAACGTTCTTTTATGTTGATTAAAGACACTTCATGGAAAATGGCGCCAAGTCCAAGTGCACTAGTTGACGCTAGTTTCTTCATTTTATAGTTATCCCTAATTTTGACTTTACAAAAATTTTACTCTGTTTGTTATTAACAATACATCAACATTATAGATCACACGTTTATTTTAAAATATCTCCATATTTTTTGTTCATATTTTTGTAGAAGTTCCACCTTATATAGCTAAATGCTTGTCTTTTTTGCAAGGATGTTTAATGGTAATATAGGGCACGCCGAGTTCGAAATCGTTCCTTGGCCAGTATTTTAATTGCGGTTTTTGTTCAGGTCTCTCTTCTGATACATTGAAGTATGCGAAAAGCACTAAAGCTGTGTAACTAGCAATGAAAATAAGTACGTGCCAAATACCGTGCATATAAGGGAAATTTATTGAGAGCCAAGTATCACAAAACATACGGTCTATAATCCATGAGAATATTGCCAAGAAGCAAACCGCAACACATCGTAAGCCCAGTCGATAAACTCTAGCGCATTTTACCCTGAAGCAAAAGAATATATTAAAAACTATATATTTACTAGTTCAAAAAATTGCAAAACTTAGATAATATTACCTATTTAATTCTTTGCACAAGAAACCGATGGCCGGCAAAGCTAGAGTCATGAGTGCAAACGCGTTTGCTTTCGGATGCATCACTAAAAAGCCCGTGGAGAGCATTGAGAAGACGCTGGAGTAGAACGCTAGCACTCTCCTGAAATTTAAGTAATTATTTAATTACTATATAAATGTAATGTATAAATAATAATAATAAAATAAAAATAATAATAATACAAAAATAATAATAAAAATAATGTATAAAGTAACCTATCACTCTATAGGCAACAATTAAACAGGAAGAATGAACAAAACATTCCAAACATATCTTTTATTTTTTTTTGTATTGTTACCACAACGAAGAAATTAAAATAATTTATTCCCTGGAGTGGAAATGGAGCCTACAACGGTCGCATTTACAGTCAGACGCTATAGTATGGTATGTAGAGCCACGATGGCCGCATATGTCATAAAAAGGAAATTGCACGTAATATAAAATATATTATGTAGTAAGCATTGTAATTTTGCCTTTCAACATTTTAGAATCATTTTTACGTGAATGCTAATAATTCCATTCCAATTACAAGATCTAATTAAGTATATCGTTAACCATATGTATTTTTTTTAACTTAATTATTCAACATTTATTTTTCGTTAAATAGAGTTGCACGCCTTATCTATCCATTTAAAGTAGGTCGCAGTTAGCAAGGATTGTAAAATAACGCTAAACAAAAAACAATAACATCAAGTGCACGAGCACCCACATAATAATACAATTATTTAATATTGTATCCATCATAAATGAATTTATTTAAAATTCAGTATTATTCCTTGTATTTTTTTGCATGAGTTCAATAAAACGTTCACGTTTTGAATTAGACTTTTCATACAATTTTGAATTCTATTTTGATTCTAAAATAATTCTAAGAATATTAAAATATATTTCCATATAATACGCAATTTGATTACCATAATAATATTATATTTCTTCGTATATTTTGTAAACAGAGTTAGTAACAAACTAATGCGAATACCAACATGAAAAAATGAAATCCAAATTACTAAAGAAAAATACCTTTGTTAACAAAGCATGACTAATACACACTATTAATTCATGTTAAGAACTTAAGAAGTCATTATCACATAAAACTGCCAAGGTTACATGCTATAATTAAGTAACTGTAACTCTCATAATTTTAATGTTTATGTAAGTTTTTCCTAAAACCCTAAATATTATAGCAATTTGTAAAATTAACTACCACTATATATTTATGATTATGGTTTCAAAATTATATTGCAACAATAGCTCAGTAATATTTTTTGGAATAAATAATAAAATTAAAGATAAACAAATGGTTTTTACAGATACTACTCTGCATGATTAAACCACTCACTATCACGACTACTGAAAGTGGCTTCCAGTGAGAGACTGTAGAAGGACAAGCAAAGACAAAATGAAAACATTCAGCTTCATGAACCACTTGTAGCATCTTAATATCGATTGTGGGAAACCTTTTAGGTAAGAGGGAAACATAAGACAGGCTGGCAGCAGACTTGGTACTGATATCGGGCCACAAAGCATTTAGCAGTATAACAGCAACAGTATCATTTCCTTATTTCAGGGCTCCTTCTACTGGTAATCAGGGAAATTCTAATTATTAATATAATTGTACTGGTAACCAACACTACCTCAGACACTCTTCCTTACATATAATTCATAAAAATAATTTCTAAGCTTACCTATTACCTCCTAAAAATTTTGGAAAGTATCTCTTAGGTAAAAACATTGCAAATGCAGCCATGAATACCCATAGAATAGCAAGCTCATCAAGAAGTTGACCTGAAATTATTATTTTTGTAGATAAAATATAAAACATCATATATGAATTATTCTACTGATTTTTTATTTAAGACATCAATGAAAAAACACTTTTCTATTTGTTTCTTTTCTTTAGTTTTTAATTAAATAGTTTAAGTATTCAAATGTTACATACCAACTAAGCTCAATGTTGCATGAAAATAAGCTGAACTAAGTCCAACAATCATTAAAAGAACCCAAAGGACATTTATTGCTGGATTAAAAAATTTTGCATATTCTTGAAATAGATGTATGAGAACTGGAGGAAATAAAAAAAATAAAATGTTGCTAATCTGAAAGGGAGACAAATAAACAAATCAAATATAAATTTAAGTGTCAATATAAAAGTATGTAATAATTTTCTATATGCATTTATTTTTAATTGAAATATATATATTTGGTAACTTTTACATATATTTTACTTACGGTATTTACAAATTCCGCTATCATAGGCGATATAGAATAATTTGATTCACACCAATCTACAGGTGAACTGCCACGTTCTAAATGCGACCACATTTTTTTGTTTAATTCTCTTTGTTTACAACAAAAATCACTAGATTTATAAATTAAAAAAGAATATTGTAAATATTTATTCCACACCAGTAAATATATTTCAAGTGACTGAATGAAATTCACAAAAAGTAAGTCCCTAAATTGCGACGCAAGTTCAAAATCGAAACAAAATAAATAGAAATAAAAATGTAAGAACCCACGCGCGTCGTCAATGAAGATATATCGAGAAATGAGATTGAGAATGTTATGTTGTATTCTATTGTATTATATTTCGTAATCTATAATTACTATAAAACGTCACAGCTGTCAGTTCCTTGGCTGTCACCTAATTTTACAGATGTCAATTTTGGTTTGACTTCTAGAGATGTGCTAAAAGCGTTGAATTGAAAAATCAATCATGATTCATGATACAAGATATTCCGATTTTGTAAAAAACCGATATTTCACGGTATTTAAATAGTAACATTAATTATTCCTATTTAGTAAAGGAATGAATTACTATAATAATCTTAATTTTTTTATATTTTATTTTAAGTTTGTACTATAGTAGTGTTAACAATGACTAATAAATGATATATGAATTATTTAACGTAAAAATAAAAATATGCACTTATTTACGACTATAATATAAGATATCTGGTAAATAAATACTAAGCCAAATAGATTTATTACACATACAAAACACATTGCTACAAACAAAACTAAACAAAAATAACAATTAACAAATTTTATGTGAAGATTTATCGAAATTGTGAATATTCTGTTTATAAGATAATTAAAATGCTTGAAACTTTTTACAGCGGTTCTGGTGAGAAATATTGTTAGTTTTATCAATATACTACGCTTTTATATACGCTGTTTCTTCCGTTTATCAATGAAATGATATGATATTAGATCCTAGCATTCATTGCTATGCAGACAGTAGCACAGTGGATGCCGTATACTCCGGCCGTGCAGATTCTTCTCGGGAAAACGGTGACCTGTAGCGTAATAAACTTAACTTAAAGACAATTCAACCCTCAGGACACACCAGTTTTTGCATCAACCACTAAAAAAACCTTATTTATCGTGTTGCCAGTCTTCCAAACCACTCCCCTTAAAGCTGCGTGCAATATCAGTATATTGGGAATTAATGGCAGCGATACTGGGGTCATTGGCAGAGTTAGGCGGTACTTCACCGCAAAACAGCGATAGGCCATGTATAGAGCCAGGGTTCGGCCTCATATGGAGTTCTGTTTTCATCTCTGGACTGTTGTATCCCAGTATCAACTTGAACCATTTAATCGTATGCAATGTAGAGTAAAGAAGAGATAAAAAAAATAATCTATAATAGTATAAGTATAGGATACAGATGCTCTTCGCAAAAATAACGTATCGTTTCAGAAAACCATCCTATCGAAAGTGTTGATAGAGAAGTATTGAGAGGCAAAAGCTTACAAAAGGAAAAATTAAAAAAATATTCAGTTCCCACAAATTATGATGTTATAGATATTAAATATGAGAAATTGTACGCACCATCTAATGCATATTATTGTCGTGGTTTAAGTGAAAGGTGATTATTGTTAAAATCTTTTAGTTGTACTTACATAAATATAAAAATCCCAAATAATTATTTATTCTTATTTATTTTATTATGAAGATGAAAAAATATTTTAACATTTTATTTAGTTATTTACACTTTTGGGATCATAAAAATATTTTCTTGTGGGACTGATTATTTTACTATAGATTAAAAATATTATTTTTGCGACAACGTTTTATGATATTGAAACCACGTATCTCGCTTTCCATTCAATTTTCGAGACAGAGAGTTGAGTAGCGAAACTTGACGCTGCCTTTTGTTTTCGTACCAGATCAAGGATATAAGAATAATTCATTCCCCTGAGAGGGAATTAAAATTTATCGTCGTGAGTAACGTTGAGGCGTGAAGTAGTCTACGACAAAAATGTAATTCAATTTTAATTTGCTTCATTCCAGAAACCGCTTAAAAGATAGAAACAAATATACGAATAACATTGACAAAATTGACCGCAAAAATTTAAAAAAATATAATAATTCTAAAACTCGATTGAATAAAAATAAAAGCAGTCGAAAATGTTCCCTTCGAATATTGGAATTAGCCGTACCGACGAAAAGACACTGCCTAGAAACATGGCGAAATAATCAATATATTCTTCCAGATTACAGGGTACAAAATTTTTACATTTACTTTTGATTTATGATAATATAATAAAGTTAAGCCTTTGCTTAATAATTATATACTTACCTTAACTGAAATATGTAACACACGTCTTACATAATAATACCTCATAAACAACATATTAAATACCTAATCTACTGAAGTAATTTCTACGCACAAACAAAAAATAATTTGAACTTAAAACTATCAAATTTGCTTGTCTATTAAGACAAAGTGTTCTTCAATTCAACGGATACAAACATACAGACAAAATGACATACCACCTATGCTTGAGACATGCCACTGCCTGGCAGGTGGATGGGTAATAAGTAAGTAAGTACCTACTATGGAAATTACGGTCTCATTCACAAACAGACCCATTTTGAAAACTTCGGCCATTTTGTACTATCGTTCTATTCTATAAAACAATACTTTACCGGGGGTAATTTTTCCAGGTTGGAAGATTAAGACAAATTATAATGGACGAAAAACCTATAATAAATTTGCATGAAGCAGTCAACTATTTCCAAAAGAGGAAGGTTAAACAACACCGGTATTATTAAATACATAATTTTATTCTATAATGAGAGGTGTATATACCTACATAATTTTCAAAATAAAATGCATGTACATAAAAAATGTTTATTTACAGATCATTGGGAGTGCAAAATAAAACAAGCAACCCGAAACAAAAGAGACAAGTCAAATTCTTTTGCTCTAAGCTTGCATATAGAATAATACAAAAATTATTACCCTCGACTAATATAAAACTAAATAACGAGTAAGGTCCACATAGTCCAAATACATAATTATGTACCTACATATTTGTTAACGTTGCTCTGAAATGACATCTCCATAATTCTTATTTTCTTCGCTCTGGTAACGATTCAACACGAAATGCCTCCAGAATGCGACAAAAAGTGGGAAACGGAAATGCCTTAATGAGAACGTTGTACCTTAACACTAGGTTCCCGGGTTCCCTCTGCCCTACCCTGCGATGTGTGGGATATAACGTGAAGCTATAAAAAAACCGGTCAAGTGAGAGTTGGCATCGCCGATCGAGGGTTCAGACGGAAAAACGGACAGCAAAGTGGTCCTAAGGGTTTTGGGTTTTTTTTTCCTTTCGAGGTACGGAACTACGGAACCTAAACATAGTATGCAGTGCAATAATATTTTGTATATTTTAGATTACAAAATATATCAAATGTTATACAAGAAGATATAAGAAAGTTATCAAGAAAAAATAATTTTATACCAAATTTTCAAATGGAAATTGAAATTGCTGATAAGGCAAGTTTGTTAGTTACCCTTTTAATCTGCTATAATTAAAAGTTATTTCAGCTTCTAAATAATTATTTTAAAAGTATGTGTTCCTCTTATAGTTAACATTATGGATTGCAAATATACTCGAAGTTTCAACAATCCAACTATTATTAGATGACTTCGAAGGTAATACCTATGTACATGCATATAATGCTGAAAAATTTACTTTGTTACAACGTAACTTCAAAATTATATTTTTTATATTGTTCGCAGAACTAAAGAAGCAGGAAGAACCAGTATGGAATATAATCGATACCCTAATAAACGATATAGTTGTAAATATTGTTACCAACGCATTTATTTATTATATTTATGTACAAAATATTTTAAATAAATTTATAAAATAACACTGATATTTAGGTAACACAAGAATCTGTGGTGAGAGACGAAACAACATCTGGTTCAACATCAACCATCGACGAAGACTTTAAAGATATGACCGAAACTAGTAGTAAAAAATATACCGACGAGGAAGATTTCTTGAATGAAGAAAAAGATATATCGGATTTCATTGTATTGGATATATTAGAAAAAATTATATTGAATAGTGAACAACATGATATAGACACTGAAAACGAAGAATATGAAAGTGTAAATCAATTCTTTAATAATATTATACAAGAAGTTATTAATACAAATGTAAGAGGTATAAATTTAGAAACAGGCAACAGCCTCGATATTTCTGTAATTGATGAAAACAGTCACAAATTCTTAACTGAAAATCTTGAAAAACATATTCAAAATTTGGAAAACATTGATACAGACACAATGGCTGACGGTTTTCAGAAAATGTCAGAGAATCAGGAAGAGGAAAATGATGATGAAGACAATCATAAAAAAGTAAAATTTTCAAAATTATATATCGGTAATTAGCAAAAAGATTTTGCTGCATTTGTAGCGATAAATCAAATTGAGTAGAGTTGGTAGATTTAAAATGTTGAAAATTGTCGTTTGACATTTCTATTGTATCAGTTATATGAAAAAATATTTTGTCAATTTACAGGTAGCGATGGAATAAGAACTTCCAATCTGCATAGGTATGATTTGTAATTTAATTTTTTTATTTCATTAATTGCATAAGTGAATAAATAAAGGTATTCTAGTTATTGTTATGAAAGTTTTCAAACTGTATACCTATTGGTACGGTTATACGGTTAACGAATTGTGGCCTCGCTGAAGTTAGATGTATATGACTACGTCGATTTGATTTTTAAAAAATCCTTACTTTTGATTATTTCCTACCCGAGTGAACAAAGTACAAAAATTACTATATATAAACTTAACATCCACTAACCTAGAAGTAGGTTAGGTAGGGAAGGCTGAAGAGAAACTTTTGAGTCAGTAGTACGTAGTTTAAGTTGTTAATTATTGAATTACAACATTATACCTCATTATACATATAATTACAGATATAATCTTAACGTTCATGATGGTCTGTTGAAAAATAGTTTTAAAACTGGTCTTTCTGTTGCTCCACCAAATGAAGATTTACTAAGTAAGTATAAAAAAAGGCTCCATTTTTTTTAAAAATAATAGATAGAAAGCTACGAAAGTGATCTGTCATATAAGTGTATTGACAAAAAGCAAGTACTTACCTACATATTATTTTTGCAGGTGATGCCGATGAATCTTGGCCTGACGATTTAGAGTTTCCTGTTGTAAAAGCAACTCTAAGCGTAAGCAAATCGGTCCAATCGCTTGGCAAAATTGTCGAAAGTGACGAAAAAAGTGTATCAATGCCAGGGGACTTGGACGATGGACATGGAAATAGTTTAGAACTGTCACATAATGAGTATATAAAATTAAAAACTAATGAAAAAGAGAATGAAGAGAATGAATATGAAAAAGAATGATCGTAGTTTCGTTGATAACAGCGGATTATAAATATTAGATTCAATTAATTAAAAACAATAAATGTTCACGAACAAAAAAACAGAATATGAAAATAAAACCGTGTTGGTAAACCAAAAGAAAATTCTTAAATTCAAAAAGATACAAAAGATACTACTTAACTCTAACTAACTAACTCGGAAATCTGCCAGAACTATCCATATATACCTACTTATGTGCAAAATATAGTATCTCGATTTTTCACGCATAGCATGGTATATAGAAAGAATTTAGTAAGTACCTTCTCCGTTTCCTCCAATTTCCGGCCCTCTTTTTTCAGAATTTTATTATGAAGTAACAATAAAGTTCGTATAACATCCAAAAACGTTTTTTGCATAACCTAAGTATTTTAATAAAAAGTAACATTTCTTCGAGCGAAACTTGAACCCGTTATACCTGCATATACTATGCATTATACCAGCCTGCAATTATAGACTGCCCAACTGTGCCACAATGGTGACAATATAAAGTTAAATACTTACTAATTTATTTGATTTGATGTAGCAATAATATTTAAATGTACAATAATGTGACCTTATACAATAGTAGGTACCTACATGTTGCGTCAAACGCTATCAGAAGGACAACGTAGAAAATCAAGTTAGGAACGAGGACAGAATTACAATCATCCCAATGAATTACCTTCTGGCTTCTAAAATAATTCGATATAATTTGTGATGGTGATGGTCATGGTCATCAAAATATTTGATAAAAGTTTTAAACAATTTGATTTGAGACTTTAAATGAAACACTAGTTTTAACTACTCTATAAAAGCCTAATACAATTAAAACAAAAGAGAATTCGCCAAAAATCATAGTGATTTTTTCAAACAAAATAATTAATAAAATTATCGTTGTACATTGTATAATAAGACGCCATTTGTTACGAACGCACGCAGACATAACCCTATCAAAGGGACACCCCCGTACACCCCTCACTTACGAAATCGAGACGTAGGTATTGGCGGCAAAGTTCAAAGTTGTTTAATCTTTAGTAGTATGTTTGTAGTAGGTAGGTTTTGTGTAGTATTCGTAATCGCGTTGTACGTAATACAGTACGGATAAGCATCGTGAAATGAAAAAGAACCGACATCCAAACTGTTGACGTATGTTAATTATTTTTTTAGGCATGGGTTTCAAATATTTTTCCCTATATGCTGCTCCCGTAAAAGGAGCGCAGACACTTCCATCCTGTATATTGAATGAATTTCAATATTCATCTACCAATAACATCTCTTTTACGCTTAAATAAGGACAAAATATACCTACTCTTTAAAAAATATTGGTACCAGTGTCGAGAGGAACTGCGACAGTAGGTACAGACTAAGAGTTGATATGCCAAAGGAGGGAAGAATCAACCTACAAACGTCACATTGACAGTCGAATTACATATAAAATGAAAGTGAAATAAAAGCTTTATAAGCATTTATTAAATCTTAAAAAATTATGTCTATTTCTAATATAGTAGTACATTACTAAAAGGAATAAGTAAACCAGAATTTTATTAGTTCACATTTCTTTTATATTAAAAAACACAGAACATTCAATATTATTTACAGTACTCTTATGTCATTTGAAATGTACATTTACTTGATTAAAATCATATTTTCTTATATAAGAGTCTCGACAACCCGTCAAAATCCATTTTCCGTTAAAAGCTATGTCTCTTATTCCATCACAATCAGAGCCCGTCAGCTGAACTCTTACAGATGAGTGAACTTCTTGTAAAGACAGTACAGCACAATTACCATCCTGCCTACCTACTGCAAATAATTGATTTGAGAGACTTCCTATACTTAGTACCGGGCTGGCTGATTCATGCAATTCCTTTATGATTGACCCATCTTGTAGATTCATAAATATAATCTGTGGAATGTGAAATATTCTTTTTGCAATTGTAATGTATAACATAATACAAGAAAACAGTTTCACACTTTTCCCCCAATATTAAGACACTTTTAAGAAGTGTAGAATGTACATTGAAGGGCAGAACTTAACGCCGTGTTTTGTTATATTAGCAATATTTGCAAGTGTCTTGCCATTATTATGTCCAACAATAACAATCCGATGGGTGTTGAGTGGCTGAATACAATTTGAAGTTTTTCCCCAGAGAGAAAGGAAATTAAAATTATTTAAATATAATTATTCCCCCAAGTGGTAATAAAATCTACAACCACCATGTTACAGTAAGATATTCAACTTAGCAATATTCATATAAATACCTTGCCATCACTGCACCCGACAATAACAGTCTGATCTATAATGGTGCAGGCATTAACTGCAGAGCTTAAATGTTTTTTAAATATTTCCTCTCTCTTTGCAACATGTGCACATATCACTGAGCCATTTTCACAGCCAATGACTAAAAGTTTGTTTCCAGTTGCTATCTGAAAAAGAAACACAAACAAAGTTGTTGAATCCAAAATTATATACTATTTTAGTTCATATAACAAAAAAAGTTTGTTTCAAAGTAACCCACAAAATATACAAGCTTGTTTTTGACAAATCTTACAATAATTTTATTTGATAACTTGGAACACAATGATCAAAGAACTATATCATACCTTAATTTTATTTAGAAAAAATAATAGTTACCAAAAACAAAGGAAAACTGACCTCTCTTTCATTTTGTACTTCTACCTCATCATTTGTACTAGAAATAGAACAACAGTTTATAGCTCCTTGGGCATTAATAACATTATCTAAGCATTTAGATTCACCAACATCCCATAACTTCACTAAGCCATCTCTGTAACAGTATCAAAATTTTAATTATTCTTTAGTTTTTACATCATATGCCACTCATAGCAAAGGCAGAGGGAACGCTAAAGAAGTGTTAAGACACTACATTTCCTGCTTTCCGGCCAATTATCAAGACATTATGTCTTATTACCATGTACATAAGTCATTTCTCCAAATGGAAATCAAATTGACAATCATAGTGAAAGTTAAAGATCTTACTATGATAATTATCACATTTACAATCAGATGCTACACTGCACCAAGATTGCTCCATGTAATTTGCATTATATTCTTTATATTTTATTTCTTTATATTCTTTAATTTTGTATGTTCTGTTTTAAGCTAAACATATCTGAAAAAGTACAGTTTATTTTCACTTACTTGCTAACTGAAATTACATTTCTGCCTTTCTCTATAATACATACATCTGTAATGGACATGGTATGACCTTTCAAAGTCACTGGATTTATTCCAGATTCAGCTGACCAAATTCTGCAGGAGCCATCAGCTCCAGCAGAAATCACAACAACACCAGAAGGAAAGAACCTGCATTTGTAAACAGGACCCCCATGTCCTTTTAAATCTAAGAGTTCTTCATCTGCAAATCAAAATCAAAACATTACATAGTTTGTATATATAGTATATCTAAAGCTATCTTTATTCAGATCAACTTCCTTCCTTTTAGTATTATAAAGTAAAATAATCAGTTATTTTGCTGTTAACTTTTAAAAATTCTATACAACTGTGACTCTCTATGACTCTAATTTGTCTTCTTACTACATACTTGTTCTTGTATCCCAAACAAGTAGTTTGTCTGCTTCACATGAAGAGATTGCCAATGCATTTTCAGCAGTTGAAACTGATAATATTGCTTTTTTATGTACATTATGTGATTTTGTTGCAGCAACAAAAGCTACTTTTACGTCCGATTTAACATGTTTGACTATTAAGTTTAAGCTAGACAATGAAATAAATTGATAATTCTTCGAGACATCAATTTTTATTTTTCCATCAGCCTTGTTTATAGACGTTTTAATTTTATCGTGAACACTATTTGCATTTAAATACTTAGATGATATCCAAATTTCTTCATTAGGCAATCTGAAACGGAAGCCGGCTACAGTGATTAACTTATTACTCAAAATCCAAACAAATAAAAACATATATTGTTTGAAATTATTTTAAGTTTACCTAACAGCATCATTCCAATCAGATTGAATACTTATAACAGGTAAATTTGTCATTGTATCTGTTTCCAAAATATATTTATTGCAGCAAAACGAAATATTTTTGTCTTAAATTTACGCACCTCTAGATTTTTCGTAAAGAGATTTTAAGTTTCTGAAATAATATGTATAAAAAAATAGCTAATTAGAATACATTTTGTTATTATAAGAAATGTTATAAAATATTCAGCAATGCTAATACAATAACAACACCCTCAAAAAGTAAACATGAAAATTACAATTTGTAAAATGACAGTCATTTTAGATTAGAAAAACACAGATTAAGGATGTCTATTTAATATCGATATTTTGAACTATGCTATATTTTTTTTATCAACAATCATGAAGATATTATTCAACAGCTTAGGTAAGATATGTGTATACTGTTACGATTGGCTTTTTATTAATTAATTATATTACAATGACTTTACTGGGTATTTTTTATGTATATAATAGATAATACATTTCAAAAAAATATATTTTTTTGTATCATTACCATTTTCATCATATCATCCACTTACAAAAGGTTTCATTATTATTAAATATTCAAACAAAAAATATTAACGCTATCGTTATGTGTGTGTAATTTTTTGTAAACTAAATCTTAAAGAATCGATTTTTTTATTCCTAAAATGATTTCCTGTACGATATATTATAGTACCGTATGCCTCAATATCTAAAATACCCAGCCCGATCCGAGGCCGGTCGAACAGTTCCGAGGTCCGAGTTCCGCAAAAGACACACTTGCCACCGTCGATATCCTCTCAAGCAGCCACGTAGTGCTTGCATTTTCTTAAGGACTGAGTACCCTCATTTCTACTCCTTACGCCTTCCTTCTTTCGGTGTAGCTGTAAAAGCCAATAGAGCTAACAACATTAACCTCATGATCGAAATAAAACTCAATATCTCAGCCCGATCGATGGCCGCACGCTTAAGTTCGAGTCCCGTTCGAGGCCATTGCAGACGTTGATATCCTCTTAAAAAGCCACGTAGTACTTGCTCATGGATAGAGTACCTCTTGTCTTCCCAACCGGTATCGCTATAAATCTCAATAGGGCTAACAGATTTAACCTCAAGTTCGAAAAACAACCTCGGTATCTTTTAATTTATATTAACGCATATTCTTTTTTAATCTGTGAATTTGACTTTGATTAGTTAGTGACAAACATATTATATATGACATAGTGAGAGTGACAGACGAGACAAGTATAAAGTGGGCGAATTTCTGTTTTGCTTTTGTCTACTTCCGCTTGAGAAGTTTTTAAAAATAAATAATTTAAGTAAATGCTATGATTAAAAAGTTATGACATATTATAATATATGCGATTGTAAAAATGCATTTTTCTATTCCTGATTTGCAACAATTTCGTGACGATAATGGAATCACTTACACAGTAAGTTTCTTTATTTTCTTTAATTTTTTTAATGTTTATCATCACCTTTTTGTTATATTTTCAAACCAGTGCATTTCTATACTTATATACTTTTGCAATTTTTCTTTTAAAGGGATATAATATTTATATAGATGGATTCTTCCACTGTACGGCTCGGTATAAACAACTACTTAGCCTTCACGAACAATTGCAAGCTCAGTACCCGCATTTTAAGTTACCACAATTTCCATCTAAGAAATTATTCTTAACAAACTCTCAATTGGAAGAGAGAAGAATTTTATTAGAAAAATATATACAATTAGGTAATGCCTTGTTATAATTTAATGTTCAATGTGTATTTTATGTAATGATGACCTATAATAACAATTATTATTTATAGTTGGACAAAATCCTGTATTCTCTAATTCTGGCATATTGATTACATTCCTATTTTCTGCTCAACAAGAAACACATTCTGTGAGAGTGCATGTAGTGGACATAGAAATATCTTTAATGAATGGTTATAGAATACCATTATCTGTATCATCTACGGACTCTTCAAGTGCTGTACTAGATATTGCTTGTAATTATGTAAATTTATCAAAGGAGTTGATTAAATATTTTTCATTATACTTATTTAATTGGAGCTGTGCGAAAGATGGTCAGCCATGTATGAAAAAGTTAGAGGATTATGAATCTCCATACATATCACAAAAATATGTTAGACCTGATGATAAAATTGTACTGAGAAAAAGGTATCCATATAATTATTTAAATGTAATTCTCTTAAGTTTAATTTTACAATGATTGCTAATATATATTTAATGATATTTTCAGTTACTGGGATCCCTGTTATGATTTGGATTTAATGATTGACAGAGTTTCCTTAGATTTATTATATTTACAACTTATTGAAGAAGTAGATTTGGGTTGGATAATTACTGATCAGCAATCAAAAGAAATATTGTCTTCTTACGAGGCTAAGAAACAAAAAAGAGAGGTAAGATTTTACATATATTATGCAGTGTGCTTCATAACACCAGAATCATGAAATTACTTTTGCCTTATAAAATAAGTATAGTGGACATCATAATTAATTAGTCAAGTATAATAAAGACTCTCCTCTGATGGTAAATGCAAAGGTTGTGGGTTGATTCCCACTTAGTGTAATGAATTATTTCCATTTCCTTGCTCTGTCAATAAGACATTGAGTGGAACTCAACAAGTTTTGCTTCTCGACATGCATTATCTCTAAAAATTGGATTTTTATCTCTAAAAGGAACAAAGTGGGAGTGAAGTATCTTAATGCTGTACTATCTCTATATAGAAAAACAGTTATTTTCTATCTATATTAAATTTTCTCAATATAGAGAGAATATGTGCCTCCAAATTATAGGTGAAAAGTTTAGGTAAAAATTATTTGCATTAAATATTTTTTATATAATTTTATATGACTTATAATATTTATATTACAATATATATATATATAAATCTGGCAGTTCTATTTTTTAAACCCATATAAATATACAAATGTATCAACAAAATTATGTATAATAAATTATGTATACAATTATACATGTGTCAAAAATTACAATACAATACACAATACAATACAATATCCTTTATTGCACAAAAACAACAAAATTTTACACAATATATAAACAAAAATTAACAAAAACANACAAATGTATCAACATAATTATGTATAATAAATTATGTATACAATTATACATGTGTCAAAAATTGTAATATATAAAAGGAAAGAAGACCCCTAAAAAAATATTTAAATTTCTTGACAAACATTTTTGTTTTATCACCAGCGTTTATAGCTTTTGCTAGTGTAACATAATAAGTGTGGGTCATCTGGCTGTTTAATCAGCAACATTATCATATTGATTACTAAAGTGATCAATGGTCTCACTCACTTAATGATTCAACTGCAAATGAGTTCATTCATTTATTAATGTAATGACACTATTTATCATACAAAGAGAATAATTTTTCATGACAGTAAAACTCATAAAATATGTTCTTCAGTGAGTATTAGTAATATATACAAGTACCAGCATTGTTAAGACAAAAATACTGTCAAATATGTAGTTCAACTAAACTGTACATTCTATATAGGTGTATAATTTTTTTGGCATTTTTTTCCCTACTGCTAATTTATTTTTATTTCCAAGCTTGGCAGCATGCAAAGTGAAATGTAACTTAAATATTATTTTTCTATAATACAATGCATAATAAAGTTAATTTATGTTAATTATTATGACTTATGTTATGCAAGAAATAATCAATATTACAATCATGCACTTATTATCTATTTAATATTATATTTAAGTATTATATATACTTTATACATATTGAAATAGTTTTATCATAAAATATATATCTATTTATGTAATGTAATAGTTATGTAAATACTTTAGTGATTACTTACATAACTATACCTATACATAATATATAGTGAAATTTTTTCGTATATGATAACATCATTACTTAACTTGTCTTTTCTTTATTCATCAAAAGTAATGGATTGTTTTATTCATGGTAAGGTACAGGGTAGTAATTTTACAGTAAAAATTTTGAAATATTTATGAAACTGGTTTATGGTTTTAATTACATTTTTTTTCGGCTATTCATATACCATTTTGGCCCAAATGCTCTTATGCCTCATTCTGAAAATATTCTTCTGGTGTTGAGCAAAGCAAAAGTTTCCTGAGTAAATGGAATATATGGATTCAATTCGGTGTTATTGTGTTAACACTTATTTGTATGCATTTGTAAGTGAGTTTAATAGTTGTATATCTCTACAATATGTTTACATTAAATTACATTTCACTTTGCAACATTTTACTAAATAACTACACCACTCTGTTCTCTACCTATATATTTATAATTTTAAATAAACTCAATGTCATTATGTGGAACGGAGTTCCTAACACTAGGTTCTATCTGCCTACGTACCTACCTAAATACTATAGAGATATTAAATATTTTAGTATATAGAGCTAGCTCGAACGCTCCGGCACTACAGCAGTATACCAGCAGGAGAGGCCGTCACCGATGCATCTAATATCGAGGAAAATGGGGCGAGTGCACGCGTGCGAGTGTCGCTAGCCTCTAAGGAACTTACTTTAGCTAGTGCGTCCCATCCCAATAATGAACAAAGGTACAAAGTTACTAGGATGAGGTGCTGGCGGATCACTACTTTACATAATGTAAGTTTTGTTTTGTTTTGTTTAGTAGATATTATTTGTAACGTGGGTTCGATTCCTGATTAGGGGAATTAAATTATTTACTACATGTAAATAATCGCTATGATAACAAGATAAAGCGCGGTGGAGTTTCGCTACACACGTCTTTAAACTCGGCGGAAAATGGGGAACGAAACATCTTGATTAAAACGGAGTGTCTAATCATTAGGTTACTTCTGTCTACCCTACTCTGTGCGGGATACAGCATAAAATTAAAAAAATATATATTACAGAACAAACATAACTTAAGTATAGGGGCTGAGTTGCGGTGTGTCGCTGAGTTTTAGATAGATAGATAGACAGATAAAATTCTTTATTGCATACACGAGTTTTATCATATTGTTGATGGATATTTGATTACTACTGAATAGATAAATTATTAAATTGTAAAGTATCTGAAATATTAAATAACTATTTATGAGTCGTTATAATACTATTATACAAAACAATAGATTAAGTTTTAATTACCTGTTTAATCATTTTAAAAATTAAATAATAGGTGAAAAGGAAAAAAAACACAGGAAAGAAAAATATTATTTCCCCGCATTGTAAGATATGAAACGGCGTTAAGTTCCGTCGCAAATTTTGTATACGTGTATGTGTAAATAATGCTTCACTTTTATTCATAAAGATATATTGTTATTTTTTTGCAGCTAGAACGAACTCAAGCAAACAGCCATGATTCTCTCCTCGACGAGCCAAGTAAAAACTTTGAGTTGTCATTTGAATATCTCATTAGCAAAGATAATTTGGTGTGGGTGACGCTGCGGACAGAACATGCAATATTCATAAGTGTATGCTTGCAGGTATGTATCGATGACGCATACTCACAGAGATATATAGCTTAAAGATGACGTAATATATGCACAACTCATTTGAAGCTGTTGATATGGATAACTGTTGTTATTTTTTATTCCCCGACGAAAACAGAGAAGTGTTAGGTATAAGTTTGTCTGTGACATCATAGCCCCTTAATCGATAGTATTCTCCAATGATGACTGATTATCCACTTATTTCTTCTTATTCTACTTAGCAGCGAGAGCGCTTGGACTTGGTTTCCAAAGAGGCGCGGGTTCATATCCCGCTACGTTATTTTTTTTCTTTAATAAGAATAGAGATGACAAAGTTTAGTTTATTATTTAACACTTATTTAATTATTTTCATATCAACTAGTCTATAGTCGACGAATTAATGCGTCAAAAGAACGGCGAGGGTCCTTCGTCGCCGCGCTGCAAACGCGCAAGTCTAACTTATCTTAGAAGAGACGGTTCAACTCATCTCATAACGCCATCTTCGTCGAGTGATACTCTCAGCTCTGTTAGTGTAAGTATAAGAAGTAAATAAAATATAAACTTTGTTACCATTTACAATTTTAGAAATAAACGTTAAGTAAATATATGTAGGTTAACTATAAAGTCAGTACAATTTTACTGGATGTCACTGTTACTGTACTAAAGAGCTTATGTTACAGCAATAACGGCACCAGTCTGTTCACGCTTTGCAACTGTAAACGCGACGCTCGTGGGTTCTATTCCCACTTCAGGAGGAATTAAATATTTAATATTTTCAATGCTCATTCAAGCGTTGTGTTCCGCCATTCAATAGAGTGTCTAAGTGCCTAATGAGAACAGAGTGTCTTATCACTAGTTTCCCTCTGCCCACTCTTTTATGTGGTGTGACATGAGAGAAGCTACAAAATCTTTACGCTACAGAGATAGCTTCGAGTCAAGTCACTCTTTTCTCCACATTACTTGTTGAGTGACTCAATCCTCTGCTGTTTCTTGCCAGAATGAGTAAATGAGAATAATTCATTCTCAGTATCGGGATCGAAGCCACAATACTTGTACTCACTGCCCTACTGCACCAACAGATAGACACTCTGTCCTTTACTTTTCGCCAAATTTTCGAGATATTGCATGTTGAATGGATGAACTCAAAACCGCGATTTGTCTCCTTACCAGAACGAGATAATGAAAGTAATTAGAGGATAAACACATGGAATGTTTATTGAATATCATGGAGAATATCTGCCAGTTAATGTAATAATTAAATTATACCATTGATATTAAAAAGAGCAACTGTTGAGTTTCTTGCCGGCTCTTCTCAGCAGATCTGCCTTCCGAACCAGTGGGAGCTTTTTTATCTCTATGTTCATTCGATTCAAAAGTGCTTATATTAGTCTATTTGTAAAAAGAATATTTTGAATTTGAATTAATTTCCTAGAGGAGAAATCGAACTCACATTCAGACGCTGTGCCGCTGTGGGACGACAACTCCATCCTATTAAATTGTTTACACACGCTATGAATTTCAGAATGGAGATTCGTCGGGTAGTTCAAGAGAAATATTTTCCGTTCAGAAGCTAACTGAGAAATTTGCATCGGTAGCATTTAAATCTGGCAAGGATTGTGTAGAGAACAACGCGTTTGAAGCTATTGGGGACGAAGAATTGTAATACACCCAAAGATACATCGTCGTATAAATAGAAAAATGGCATAATAATATTTTTTTTAATCAAGACGAGTTTATTTTAATAGTTCTCTTTTATGGATTAAAAACACTATAAAATAACGCGCCCAATGATGCAAGTGTTCTTTCCGAATTTTTTATTTAACCGCAGTTTTGATTGCAGAAAATATGTCTGTTACTTGCAAAACGCCAACGTCACACATTAATTTTTAGGGTTCCGTACCTCGACAGGGAAAAACGAAACACTTAGGTATAGGATGACTTTGTTGTCGGTCCATTGAAATCCTTTTTCTCAGGAAGGCGTCCAGATATCAAGCTTGAAATATCAAATACTCATAATAAAAATATTTTTAATAATTTTAAAGTTACTACCCCTTTCCTCATGATCAATCCTGAAATTGGTACGAAACCCTCGGTATACGAGTCCGACTGGCATTTGATCGGTTTTTTTAAAGAATATCATCGCTTTAAAAGAGTCCGGTATATTTTTTAATTAATACATGCAATTCATTGAGACACGAAAAATATTCTTTATACTTTACTTTTATTTTTGGCTTTAGAATAACATATTAAGAAATATGACCTACATAGTTTGGCATAATATTTGTGTATTTCTAAGGAAATTGATTCCTTAATAAAAGGCCCTTAAATAAATCTTTAAAATAAATATACCATCCTAAATTTATAAATATCTTTTAACTGTTATTATATGCTAATATTTATTTTACTGAAAAAAGAAAAACAAAATTTGTTTTGTTATTATCTTTTTTAGCCACTTTTCTATTTAACCGACGACATGATATCAATGTAATGTACAGAATTGTCTCAATTTTACTCGAATTTCATTACTATACGTAATATTTTTTTATTTTGATTTATTTTTCGCATGGTAAGACTTATTTGTGTATTAAATGGTAAACCTTTTAAGTATAAAATTGCAGTAGATTTTAGATTTAGCATTTTGTCGCTAAGATCCAAATACATATATCACTTTTTTTTTATTCAAACATGCAAGCCATACACTTGCCATATTATTGTTTTCATTTTTCTATTATCTAAAATTGTATATGTCTATCATCCAATTGTAAATAAATTCGTCATCTTTTAAAGTTATAAAAAGTTAAATTTTTGTAGCCAAAATATGTTTAAGAAAAAGAAATAATGAATACATAGTATTATTAAAAGTAATAAATTGACGAAGCAAATTCAAATTAATAATTATTGAAAAACGGAATAATCAATTGTAATTAGTGGGGAACAGAGTGTCCTAACACTAGGTTGTAGGGTTACAGCATGAAGCTGTTTTTTTTAAAACAATATATAGTTTTTTATTATTTGTTGCTGTAATTGGTAACTTGCAGGTTGTAAGGTATTTGAATGTATATATTTTACAGTCAATCTATGCATTCAATTTAACAACAAATTCTAAAACATGGAAATAACTCAACTTTTGTTGCTTTAGCTTGGTTTTCATACAATAATACTCACTATGTAGCCTTACTTCTACTTTAAAAAATGACAAAATTAAGTCATTAAATAAAAAACAAGACTTGGTAAACGCTGATGCTTGTCTAGAACATAATTTCCTCAAATGTCAATGAACTTCGAAAGTAGCAGCAATATTATTAATATTTTTTACTATTAATATTAGATAAAAAGTTATGTTGATTTTGCTTCAGTCTCACAACAATGCCACAAAATCATACTTCCCAGACTTTATATCAAGTTTACTATGTATTTGAAGTATATTGTATGTTTTAAAAAAAATCTATTTTTTCTTGAACTAAAGATAGACTGGCTAAAACAAATACAAAGTATTTATTGTATTAACGTTTTTTTTAAAGTAAGTTATCCTACTTTACAAGGCATTTTATTTTATAATTGTATTCTTCTGTATGTATTTTGTTTATTTACTATAAATGTTGATCTAAATTTTTTAACTATTTACTTTACTCAAGAATTTATTTAGTTTGATTAAAAGTATAATATTAAAAATAGTACATGCACTTTCTTTAAATTATATAGTCTTTTTATTTCTTATTGGAAATATATATATATTATGAATACATTTATTATATTCATATTAGTTTTAAAAATTTTGTTACTGGGACCATTTTACATATGGTTATTGATTGATGTTGTTCAATTTAACCATTTGTTTGCCCATAAGGCTGTAAATTATGTCTGCCATATTTTTTATTAACAATTGTTGAAAAAAGTTCTTCTAAATAAACTGTTTTTCAATCAGCATTTTCTACCTTAATTAATAAATCCTGTGTTTTACTGCTAGCTTTATTTAAATTAAAATATTAACATAATACAGTGAAAGATTAATGATCTTTTTCCCAGTTTTCACGCTCCAACCTTTCCTTCTTAACTTGTTCTACAATTGGTGAGAGATACAGCTTATCTTCTTCATATTTAGTCCACTCTTCTTTAGGTAGAATGATTTTCTGGAGAGAAAGTTGCATGGCACGGACTAATCTGAAGTTACGTTCATCTATTACATGGTCAGGAAGTCTGCGTAGAGCTTCTTGTACATCAGCATCTTCATACAAACAGTCATCACGTTGAAGACCTAACAAAAAACAATTGTAGTTATTTATTTACACATTTATATATTCATTGTTTTCCCACTTTAATTAACTATGAATTTAAGTATATCGACATAGGAGCAAAATGTGTCGCAAATTATAGTTAGACATACCATATTTATTAAATCCAGATAGGTTATATGCCCATTTTCTGAGGTTACCTGAAAATCAATCAAGTTACATAATAAGATAAGTGCTACAGAAAAGTATTAATATTTGCTCTTTAAGAGTAACTTACTGCGGAGAACAGCAGTAGTTCTTAAGGCCATTTTGCTTAGTTAATTTAGTGTTCCGATGTACAACTGTTTAAGATCCTATTTCAATTAGAATTAAACAAAAATAGGCTTAAACCTTACTCCCGATTTGCCAAATGACAATTGAGTATTGACATAAGTTTAATACAGATATATAAAAAATATATAATAAAGTTTCTACACAGATAAGTAAGGATTTTTCCAGGGCTTGTTAACGTTACCAATTCACATTTAAATTAACGTTAATTACCGTATAGAATTACATGGAGATACCTAAGTATCGTTATAATTTGGTAGCGATACTTGGTAACTTAACGGAATAATAACATTATGATAAGGTTAATTTTGCGTTAAATCTTAACGTTAAATTTAGTGTCACTTCGAAAGTAGCGATAAAAGTAGCGGTATAAATCATCCTTTTATTTTGTTACCTTTATGCGACGTTGCCGTTAAATTTTATTTCGCTACCATTGCTCATTTTGTTGAAAACAAAGATGGGGCGTACGTATTATGGGCTATACTATATATGGGCTATATAAGACAAAAAAGTGTAATTCTACTATAAATATTTTTTCATAAAAGTAATTTACGTTAATATTGAAAATAGTAACCGAATTATAGTTTAATGCGGCGGCTTAACTAAAATAGAAAATTAGTTTCATGGCGCAGTGGCACAAGGGTGTGACTGTAACGCGACGGTTGTGGATTCGATTCCCACTCGAGGAAGTGAAATGTTTATATTTCCATTTTTCCGCTCTGGTGTCGAGGCAAAGCGCGGCGTTGAGTTTTGCCACTCAAATACGCAATCCCTCCAGAATTCGCCAGAAAGTGGGGAACGAATTGTATTAACACTAGGTTCCCTCTGCCTACCCTGCTATGTGCGGGATACAACGTGAACCTAAAAAAAAGAAACAAAGAAAGTTTAATAAAATACTTTTTATATTGATAATAATTTTATTAAAATTACCCATTTAAGTTTTAAAAAATTAAATGCTTAACGATTGTAAAACCAACGATATTTGAAAGAAATTATGAAAAGTAATTAATTCTAGATTGAGACTACTTTTTCGAAAAACTTCAAGAGATCACTATGCTCAATGCTGGTTAAATGTGAGTAAATGTGTTCTGTGATGCTGGTAACTTTAAATTGTCAATATCTACAACTACAACTATCGTTATGCTAAGTCGAGTATGTGAGGTGTAAAATGTAAATACTAGTTGTTTTTAGTTTTTAGGTTATAACATATAGATAAGTAGTCTAGTTATAAATTAAAAATAATTATTTGTACATAGTTGTCTTATTAGGTAGACATACATGTTCTAATTGTAAACAATGCTATCAGCAGTCTAGAAATTTGTATTATAGATCATATAATGTACACACGTTTTAATCACGATGTGATGAGAGATAAATCTCAACTTGGCGACGAGTGATAATGGTATGTTGCTCGTGCCTGCTTCGTGTCCCTTATCATTTTATTTGCTCGTCTTCGAGTGAACTTCGAATGCCCTCGCTCTTAGTTCCTTGGCCCGCTTATCACCATCCGCATGAATATAATGAGACGACGAAAGACAATTGTTTCAGAACTTGTTACGCGTTTGTACACGATTGTACGTCTTAATAAAAGTATTGTTTTGTCAGTGAAATAATTATTTTATAAATATAATTGGTTCTAATTACTTAGCTTGTGTCCATTAACTTGTTTAGTATCTTTTTTTGTTAATCTTGCAACCAAGAAGAGGAATGCCAAGTGACTGTCGCGATTGTTTAGGAATTCGTTATCGAATTAACATCTTGCACCAAACCTGGAAGTGGCTGCACCAGACAATAGCCCTTCATGAATATCTAATCTCTCTGTCCTCTGCTGATACTGATGCTTGTTGCACAAAGTACTAGTGTTTTTGAACTTTAAAATTAAGTGTTTTTTGTGACTTTTTAAGAACAATTATTCAAAGAAATTTTGAATCAAGGCATTGATCTGCCAAGCCAATATAAAAAAAATAAGTGTTATTTGCAAATATATATCATAAAATGGCGCAGACAATAATGCGGAAGATTGCTTTAAGCAACATGTTTGTAATGGTTGGATTAACAAGGAGGATAAGTTCACGAAGTTTAAGTACAGCTAAAAATCTTATTGAGAAGAATGCTAAAAAGGACTTGCCGATTGAGGAAGACATTACAAAATCTGTATTCATGTCACAGTCAACAGATATTTATACCAATTTGGCATTAGAGGATTGGATGTACCGTAACATGGATTTCAGTAACCATCATGTAATGATGGTTTGGAGAAATGAGCCATGTGTAGTAATTGGTAGACACCAAAATCCCTGGCTTGAGGCAAATGTACCATTTTTAGGAGAAAGAGAAATAGCACTTGCACGCAGAAACAGTGGAGGTGGCACTGTGTATCATGACAGAGGCAACTTAAACATTACTTTCTTCACACCAAGAGAAAGATATAATAGAAAGTACAACTTAGAACTAATTACAAGAGGATTATATAGAGGTTTTGGAATAAAATCTTTTATTAATGAACGTGATGATATTATTGTGCGGGATAAATATAAGGTATGTATTATAAGCCACTGCCTATACAGCCACACTATATTTAAAAGTTTATTTCTTATTATAATATAAGTTTTAAATTTATATAAATGTAATAAATATGACATATTTAAATTTTTATTGATATATATATATTTTTCATTAATTTATCAGGTATCTGGAACGGCAGCTAAATTAGGACGCTTGTCCGCTTATCATCACTGCACACTTCTAGTCAATGCCAATAAGGCAGATCTCAGTAAAGCTCTTGCCAAGAGAGAGGTGAGTTAGAAAATTACGAAATTATGCTTTATTTTCATATAATACTCATAATTTGCAGTTTTTACATAAGTAGGCTGATATTGTTAAGGTACAATTAATTAATTAATAATTAAAAAAAATCAAAAGACTTGCATTTTAACAAAGTTAATTATTTAAACAAAGTTGTTGATCATGTAGTTAATTGAATTGTGAATTATTAATCAAGTCAAAGATCATGAAATTGCATATGACTCATATTATTGTCTTTCAACAGATTGTATTTAACAAAATGCACATTATACATTGTACACACAGAGTACTTACTTGTAATATTAAACAATTATAATTAATATAAAATGCATTTAGCATCTGTCACTAATAATTATCATAGTTTTTACCTAACCTTATGTTGAACTAACATTAACCTGACCTTTCCTTCCATTCATTTATGTTAAGAACAATTTAATTCTATATAGCATGGCATACAGACAAAGGCGACGGCATCCACCCCTTCGCCTGTTGTGAACCTGGCAGACCTGGACAACAAGGTTACTGTGGAAAGTTTACAAACAGCTGTTGGCTATGAGTATCTCAGGACAGCTGCTTTGCATTTAGAAGATGGTGGCGAAAGACAGATCTCAAAACAAAGAGGTTTTCAATTCATAAACCCCACTGAGCAATGGTTCCCAGGTGTGTATAAGTACATTATTTGTTCAAGTTATATTTTAATAACATTATGTACTAAATTTATAACTTACTATAGCACTGTTAAATATTTTGTTTGAAGGGTATCTCTATCCACTCAATACACCTCCACAATTTGGCGGAAAGTTGGGAACTGAATGTCTTAGCACAAAGTTCCCACTACCTACCTTTCTGTGTGCGGGATACAGTGTGAAGCTGATTTATTTTTAAGATTTATGCTTCCTCTACTTGCTCATTTTAAAATAAAAATTTATACTGATATTTTTCAATAAAATGCTATATTTAATTTTCTTTGTTATTAAATTGAAATAGGAATTGACATGTCCTACATTTATATAAAAATTGTAGGCAAGCTGTTTTTTAATAAAACAAATCAACAATCGAAATATTTCAATTTAATTATTACTAAAAATATTAATTATGTTTAAGTAAAATTATATATTTTTCTATACCTCCAACAGGTCTCTCAGAAATAAAGAATGAATTAGTGACTTGGGACTGGTCTTTTGGTCGCACTCCATTATTCACTGTAAGCCGAAGCTTCCCAGTGCCGGTGGAGCTATTAGCTCCTTCCAAAATCTATTCAGCCACTCAAGAACTTGTTATAAACATG
Organism: Heliconius cydno galanthus; assembly: GCA_036379175.1. Taxonomy (NCBI): domain Eukaryota; kingdom Metazoa; phylum Arthropoda; class Insecta; order Lepidoptera; family Nymphalidae; genus Heliconius; species Heliconius cydno. Next base: position 293,631 of record JAKRZM010000185.1, on the reverse strand, counting down.
TCAGTGGAGAAGGGCCTAATTGAAGATGTCACACTAAATATCCCTCCAGGTTTAGTTGAATCCGGATTTCATGGAGAAGCTTCTGTTATAACTCATTTAAAAGGAAAGAGGTTTACATCGGAAGCGCTTACAGCGCTTGAGGACGCATTGCTCACACGTCACTCCAGTGGGGACGACAGAAAGTTAGACGAAAAAGAACAGTTTGTTACTAAATGTTTTGAGCAAGTCGTTAATACTGTCTAGTCTGTTTATCGAACGATAATGAATGATTATTATAACGTAAGACATATTTTTGTAAACAATTAAATTATATGATATAAATATTTTGTATAAATACATGATAATCTAGGACATTTATTGAAATATTGTTAGTTTATTGGTATAATAATAAAAATGGTGCTAAATGTTAGATAAAGCATAAGTATTATGTGGCTCTTTTTGGTTACATCTTGTTCAATTTTATCTACTAAAGTATTTATTGTTAATATTACTGGTACAAAGTTTAACATTACACACTTATGCTTTTTATGATTATAATAATCTTAATATTACTTTTGGATTTTTTTTGCGTTTTCTAACTGTTACTACATTTTTATTTAAATACTAACAGGCAGTTAACAAGTTATTTTATGAGTTTACTTTGTTCGTGTTTTTTTAATTTAATCCTTTATATAATTTTCTGACACTTCCTTTATTGTTGTACAGATTCATCTGCATTGTATGTTGAGAAACAAATAAAAATACTATCAACAACGATTAATGAAAAACATAAACATTATTTAGCTTTTTAATTACCATATTTTAATTATCTGTACAACATGACGTGTGTGTCTATTTCCCGCGATTTGGACGGTGCGCCGAACGCTACAAGAATGCATCATATCATTTGTTTTAATTAAATTTTAATTTCGTTACCGAATTAATTTATCCATATCTATAATTTTACTAATTAAACATATTACGTAGCATATTTTTTGTAACGCTTTTATGCTTAAAACTTATTTTATTTAGAATTTTAGACCATTTCATAATTCACACTCGTTTAGTTTCCTATCTACCCTGAACGGGTCATTTCCGTATGAAATGGGCATAAGGCACACTTAGATTAATGTAAATTTTTGTGTTAGCTTTTTATGATTAGGTATTTTGAAGCTTGTAATCCATTTATAATTTTGACGTTAGACTAAATATTGTTAAACGTAAGATGAAGTAACGAACTTTCCCTCAATGTATTTTATGAAAATGTGAAATAAATATGATTTATAATATAATTTATTATTTTTTTTTTTCAAACGTCTCCCATTAATTTGTTTGAATGTAATGTTGTGTACTTAAAGTCAAGAGAAATGATAATAGATGTGTTCAATTAAAATTAGCCTTACATAACAAACGTTAGTTGATCGACGCTTCAAGGGGAAGGCTACATCTATCCACACAATGTGCATTGATTACGAAGAATCACCTAATCATTGCACCATGTAAAGTAACAAATCAAGGCAACTCGTGATGTCACACAAGTATAGGATTAATAAAAATATGCGCGTTTGTCCTCGCACAATAAAAACTTGCTTGGAGCTTGCTCTTCCTCTCGCTTTCTGTATAGCCGGGTGGTGGTCGTTGGCCGCCGTCAGAACAGCCAGTCTGCGTTCGTTCTCAGTGCGTGCGCACCGTCCGCCATATTGTATAATTGCAAGTTGCCATGACAACCGCGTATATGAAATAAGCGCGGGAGTTTTTTAAATAATAGTGGTGTGATTTTATATATTCAAGCTTTTGTTGCTCTTGTAAGTATAAAGGATATCTTTATCTTTTAAATAATTATTTTAAATATAATATTTTTTTCGTATTATATTCTGAAGATATTATATTTCATAAAGTTCAAATTATAAAAAGCTATTACTATTCGAAGGATAGTTTGAGATATCAAAGAACGGCAATTTTATTGCTTATGAAAGTAATATCTGTAATGACATAAGAGAGGAATTAATTATTATTTTTTAGGTACTTCTGCATGGAAACCAGAAATCTACGTTTCTTATTAGTATTTATTTCGACAACAAAAATATATACATTAAATAATTATAGGAACGCGAACGCGTTGAAGTCTTTTGTGTGGTGCGTGGTGCTTCCGAAATTTATTTTAAAATATAAGTGCAATGAGTACCAGAAATAAAAACTATTTGAACACCACAATTTTCTTGTACATATATAAATTTTATTTTCTTTCACTTAATCTTATATATATATAGAATATATACTTATTCTTGAATATCTTACATTTACAATTTTTTTTATACACCAAAATTGTTCCTAAATATAGCCACAATTCAATCAAAAATTATGTGCGAACAAGTTCAATTTTAAATGTATATTTTTAAGTTTAAGTAATAAGTGTTCCCTTTATGTTACCGATATATTTTTAATCTGTCTTGAAGTAAAAAAAGCTTTCATTAATTAGAATGATTTACAATATGAAATTTAATGAATATGTAAAGATAAAAAAGAGGTTATTTATCATTTCATTTGTGTAACGTACTGAGTGGCGTAAGCCAACACCTAAATTATTATCTCATTGTCGAGGCCCCCGGAAAATAACATAATCCCATGAAAACTATAACTGAGACAAACAGAGCCAAGTTATTAAATAATAATTAATACTTATTTTATAATTTGTTTTATAATTATATTATTGTTTATTTTATAAACTCTGAAGCCTTTTTGCGCTATAAATATTGATGTGAATAATTTATTACGACTAAAATATTTTCAATTGAATTGTTCCGCCTAGAAATCACATGTCCGGTGCATACCATATCTAATTATCAAATCACGCTACCTACCTGAAGAAATATCGACTGTTTCGTATTATATTACGTTTCAGCCACGCTTGTCTGAACCCACTTACCTAAAATAATCGTCGATAGGAACGATTATTCCTCTCGCTGAAGCGTTTATGTAATTTTTTTTATTAATATTTCAATTTTATCTTGCTTACGTTATTTTTTATACTTTACATATTAATAACACTCTAAAAAGGTAGTTTAATATTAAATTTCAAATATTTACCGATTTATATGTTCAAAACACGGTCGTTCGTAACGTATTATTTATATTTTTTATTTGAATTCTTTTAGTTTCGCTTAAATTCAATATTTTTATTTATGTCGAAGAACAACAATGTTTTATACAATAAAAGCAGGAAGCTCATGATGTAAAGGTTATATAAATATTTTATCTTGGTAAATCTTGTTACACCGGCGTAGTTGCTTGCAATATGTATTTACTTTAGTCTTCTTTTGTACTGTTGTTGAATAAAAAGAATGAGGCTAAATCAAGCGTATTATATAAGATTATCTTATTCAGCCAAACCTGTTCCACAGTATTAGCTATTTTATTAAAAATTACGAGGTAAAACGTTTTGTTCGTGAAGAAGTGCCTAAACAAACATTCTTGTTTTTATGGAGATGTGAATATCAAATAAATGTGATTATTATAATATACAGTTTAATATAATCTGATATGTATTTGCATGTTTTTGCATGTAATATAATACTTGCATTATTTATTTATAATCTGTATATTAGCTGTTCTATCTTCTATACATTCATAAAGCCTGAACAAAGAAATTCGTAAAGAAATCTTTAAAAAAAACATTGGAATAAATAAGAATTACCCTATTAAAGTATGCTGACTACCTTAAGAGGTTACATTACAGGGTAGATGTAGAGCTTTATTGTTTCCACCGGATGACAGATAGATCTGTACCGATAAAGCCTATGTTACAAATTAACAAAATATTATATATTTTGAAATAACATTTTAAACTATTACAAATAAATATAAAAAAAAACAACATTTCAAATTGTAAATAGTTTGTTGTTGTTTAAGCACAATTGATTGTTTCATAAAGATACACGTAATTTTTTATTTATCTAATCATATGGAATAAGGACATAACTAATAATCTATTGTATACTTAAATTCGTACACACAGGGACAAACGAAATAAAAATATTACAACAACTTTTATATAGGTGTCAATATCATACAAGGAAATTAGGCCAGTCTGCAACAATAAATGGTAATATCCGCTTGGCATTCATAACATCATAAAATGAATCATTTCAAAAATACAACCGATATTAACAAAAAGTTATATATAATAAAAAGTTCGATGTTTTATTAAAATCAAAGAATTTTGTTAAAGTTTCTATCAATCTCCGATATTTGCTGTCTGATCGATTGCATTGGGTGTTGAGTGGCGTAACTCAACGCCGAATTTTGTTTTATTAGAACGAGGGCTGGGGAAATGTATGTTCATTTCCCGAGTGGAGGTTGGAACCACAAAACTTGCCAGAGGCTATTTCAATGCGCCACGATGGTTTCAATAAAATAATTACATTTTTATGTACGATGCATGCAAATATGTATTGTGATAATTATTAAAAATTTTCTAAATTTGCTAATTTTCCATATAACTGCGTCGATTAACTAGATCCTGCATTGAATTTCAATCATTTGTTTGTGTATTTTTATTTCATATAATTATTTAATATTTAAATTTTTGTGTTTATGAAACATTTATTTTATTTATTTTTCCTTTGATGATTTGCAGTAGGGTCACTAGTTGGGTTCCATTTAAATTTTACAGAGAGAAGATTTCATTGGTTGAAGAATGGACTATTATAGATCTCAATTACCGTGTGTCATTTTCGTAAATGAATGATAAAGTTATTTTATTCTAAAAAGCATAGGTATGTAGAAAAATTTCAGTTTCTATTTATTAACTATAACTACATTTTTGACCATGAAAAATTTAAAAATTAAGTACGTTGTACATTCGATGCACCTCTTTTATTGATCGACACAGCTATTTGATAAATGTTATGGCAAATCTATTCTATTATTGTTTACGATATTTTTTTGGCAGAAACTAATAAACAATATTAGTTAATAAAATAAGTCAGCTATATATGTGCATAAGCAAAGAGTTTTTTTATTAACATGTACATGTTAAAAAAAGAAAACTGTGTCTATTTAAAAATGTTTTCGACACCTTTTTAAATAGACATACACGTAGAGTTCTTATATTTATAAAAATATAATTTAAAATATTTAAGTTTGTAAATAATTCTTAAAATCAACGTGCCTACAGCTCAAGCATTGTAACTTCATATGGAGTTAGTAATAAATTTATCAGAATTATCGTAACTCGCTGAAACTTCTACTAGCACACCTGTCTTCAATAGTATTCAATTGCGTCATGTGGCGAAAATGTCAACCTTACGATGGAATGAACAAATCCTTTGACTGGTCCTAAATTACGCCTAAATTTCAAACTCTTCTCGAAAATCGTAGGAATTACATTACAGTACATGTGTATTTTTTAATCAGGATGTATCCTACGCATAGTAGGGCAAATGGAACCTGGAAACCTCGTGATAAGACACTCTGTTCCCCATTAAGACAATTCCGTTCGCCACTTTCCGTCAAATTCTTGAGGCATTGCGGGTATTGGCATTAAGATCCCAGCTAAAGGTACCAAAGCAAAGAAATGAAAACATAAAATATTTTATTTTCCCGAGGGGGAATCGAACCCTCATCCGTCGCGTTTACAGTCGCACGCTCGTGCCCATGCATCACGCCTTTACTTACCTACATAAATTTATAAATCTATGAATTATTAAGTACATATTAGTTATATGACTGAAGTATGTATGTTAAATTATTAACATGAATGTATAGAGAATAAAGTGAGAGTAGAGAATATAATGTTTAATTTTTTTCAGGTAAGAGGAGTCAAAACAATTAAAATGGAGAAACAAAAAATAGTTTTTACGGTAAGAGATAGTTTTAAGTTTTTTGAGTTTAATGAAATTATATATTTTTCATGAATTAAAAAGGGAAAATCACAATTAATGACAATAGTAAGTAGTACTAGGTGAGCTATGATAAAAACTTTGTGTTAATAGTTACAAATCGATTTAGGCTGGTTTTGTCGCGTGGGTGACGGCTGACGGCCCGTGGTGCGAGGTGCGCGGCGCCAGCCCCCGGGTCGCATTGAACCATTGACACGAATTCGACATTATCGCACGGCCACATTTGTCATCGAAATACTTACTGTCGATATATGATCGATCGAATTCTCAATACCTAAACTTACGAGTGATAAGAAAATAAAAAAATATTTGGACAGGACCACCTTGACAGACTTGGGAACGTAATATCATATATACACTTTAAATGGTAAGGCCTCGCAAAATTTGGCCATATCCTAAAAATATTAAAACTTATAACCCAAATAACTACAAACTTCTAGGCATAGTTCTGCATTCCACTATCATAGTGGAATGCAGAACCGTCTGCACATATTATAATTTATGGACTCTTCGATCCTTATGTATATCTAGTATACTTAGGACCTAATAAAGTTAATAAATTCTTATGTATTTTTCTACTGACATGTTTTGTTATTAAACCTTAATTATATTTTGAAAACGTATCAGTGTACTAAAAACATGACATACATAGGTCATAAGATAAATACAATAATGAACGTAAAAATGGTGCTCTTGAGATTGGAAACATTGCGTATTTTCTTTGTATATTTTATCATTATTTGAAGTTGGCATTTATTATTCGACTGATTGATTGGAACTATAAAAAAGTATTAATAGTACTTTTCTGTAATAATATTTAATATAGAAAAATTTCACGCTTATTAATTGTTGTATTATGTTTATGTTATGCACACTTTTACTTTATAAAATAAATAAAATACATACTATACCTACATATCAAGTTTGTAAAGCAACAATAGTAAATATTTCATTTTTTTATATTTATTTTATTACATGTTATTAAGTAGAGAGAGTATTTTTTAATCAAATAATATTTGCTATTCTTATAAATTACGTTAGAAAATTAAATCATTTGAAATAAATCCTCGGTAAACGTTATAAAGTAAGCAAATGTATACTTATATTATTAAAAAGCAGCTTTTTTTCGTAGGTTAGGTAGGTATGTTAGGTTCACGGAACCTAACTTTTATTATTAAACATAAAATGATATACAGTTAATTATATTTTCGTTACAGCCACAAATATTAAAGATATTGTAAAAATAATTGTTTAAATATTAATATTTATAAATAATTTAATTAATACATGATTTAAATAGGAAATAACGTGTTTTTTTTATTTGCTCGTTACTAGTTGCTTTGAATACGAGTCAAAGATCACTAGTAATTACCCATACATAATTATGTTACAGTTTATCGAGGTATTTCTTAATATTACTATAAATATTCATTGTGGTTACCTTTGAACATTACATATATTAAACAAAAATTACACAAGCTTGTGTTGTTTGCCGCAATACTTTTCAGCAAACTGCTACTGAGGTCGCGCTGATTAGCGGTATAGCGGTATTGTTATGTTAGTACAATCTCAAATAATAAATCACCTTTTACTCAATAATGAGGATGATTTCGTTATATTACTTTTAACGATATTATTGATTTTTTTATAACATTTTTTTTTAGTTTATATAATGAGTTTGATGAAATGAGCTAGATATTCTTATTAGTTCACTGTTTTTTTTTTGCTATATTTAATGTCATCCATCTTGTGTAAAGAGAAAGTAAAATAAATTTATGTAGTATTTAAGTTCTCTATGTGTGCCCACGCTAACCCTGAAAATTGCAGTGGACAACGTGAAGAAGAAAAGTAAAAAGTAAAGAGATAAACTATCTTGACATTAGTAATTTGTAAACAAAATTAGCACGCTTAAAGAACGTGTGTTATATAAAATTTTGTTTTTTACATGCGATTGTTTAAATACTTTTTTTTATCTATATTTGAAAAACTTTTATTAAATTGTGTAATTATGATGTAATTCTCTTTATGTAGACACGTGTAAACAACACGGGTAGGTATATCTGAAATTCTATAATAATAATAAAATAGAAAGCTTCACGCTGTATCCCGCACACAGCAGGCTAGGCAGAGGGAAACTAGCGTTAAGATACTCCGTTCCCCACTTTTTGCCGATTTCTGGACACATTGCGTGTTGCACATCCTTGTGCCGCAGCGCCACGACGGCCTCAACGTAAAATTTAAATATTCTTCTGAAATTCTAAAATTGCCTAATTTATTTTAGTTAAAATAAATTAAAAATTAAATCAGTCTCACGTTGCATACCGCATATAGCAGGGTCGGCAGAGGAAACCTAGTGTTAAGACATTCCGTTCCCCATTTTCCGCAAAATTTTTCGAGGCTTTACATGTTGAATCGCGGAATTCATCGCCGGACTTTTGCCTTAATGCTAGAGCAAAGAAATGAAAATATTAATAAATAATAATTACTTCCCCCAAGTGGTTACCAAACTCACAACCATCGCGTTACAGTGACACCCTCGTGCTCCTGCGCTACGACGGCCTAGTAATTTTTATTTCAGTTATTATATACTGTGGTTCCAGTAATTATTTAATTAAATAATCAATTATAAATCTACAATAATAATATAATGTTGTTTATTTTGTATCTAAAACGAGCGGTAAATCAACCTTTGATTCTTCAATTGATTAATTCTAACAACAAAGAGTGTCGTGACTCTACTACATTCCTGTAGCGCTGGTGTAGGTAGGTACTTGTTCATTAGTCTTCGTGCATTGTTCCTTTACTCCTGTCCGCGTCGCCTTCATGCGTTATTACCCTAACGTAAGCAACCTTCGCATTTAGTATGTGGCTTGCCTCAATAAAATCAATTGCGGTTCATATTAAATACAATAATATTATAATTACTTATAATATTTCATGAAGTCATAACTGATTACTCATAGAAACAAGTTTATTTCCAAATTTCATAACGTGTTTATTTGCCCAGTCTTCTATTTATTTATAAATGTCTATATATTGTTTACTATATGTTATTATATATATATATAGTCTTTGTCGTATGCCAAGAGAAAGTAAAATTAATTGTACACAATTTTATGCTCTTAATATGCATAATATAAATTATATTTTCAATGTTAATTGCAAATGGCTTTAACTGGTAGTATAGTAGTGGGTGTAAATATCATTAACATTTATAATACGAATATTTATAGAACATTGTTATAGTTTTTGCATAATTCTAATTAAATTATGTGTAACTAAAGAGGAGAAATTAAAGAAAATGTACTATTAATATAATTATATTTAGACTAATTATGAAGGTTTGGTCAATGGTTCACTTTATCCTGATCAAATTGTCGTGCATACTTAATTTCACATACTTCATTTCTTAGAAATGCCGAGGTTATATGATATGCAACTTTCTTGAATTAATTGATTTACATATAAAAAATAACACTTAATAGAATTACAATTAATTTATAATGACACGTGGAGTGTGTATTATGTATAGACTCGGATATAGAGTAGCAAAAAAGAAAATTATATAGTTATTTATTAATAAATCAAATTTAATTGTTATAAGAGAACAGAATTTCGAAATTTCTCGATCTAATGTTGAAGAAAAGCGTAGCGTTGAGATCCTCCAACCAACCCGTAATTACACGAGCGAGCGGAATGTCTTAAAACTGGGCTCTCTCAGCCCTTGTTGCAGCATGTGGGACACAGTAAGAAATTTTAAAAAAAGAATGTCTAAATTTCTTAAATTCCGTTTTAATATTCACATTGAGCCCAAAGTTTCCTTAATAAATATTTTTAAATTTATTTTTTAAGGCGTGTCAACGTCAAGTATGTAAATTAGTCAATACCAACGGAAAGACATCCAGAAATAATTGCGACTTTTTTGTAACTAACGTATTGTTATGTTACAGTTCCCACGTGATTATCCCTGAGCCTATACAATAAAATGGCGACAGCGAGTTTGCGGAATAGACTTAATATCTTGCTTTACTTAATATTTTATGAAAAAGTGACAGAACTATTTCGCGGAATGCGTAACTGTGGTCACCTTGGAGCCGGCGATGATAGTCTCGTTTACGGGGACTCGAGTCTCAAACGAGTTCGATGTCACGGCTGAGCCTGGCGCAATGGGTCAAGGTCCTGTTGGTATACAAGAATTCTCAATTTTTGTTTAACATATTCACATATTAAACACCTATCGCTGGACCGACTACTGTATTTCGTAAATTTAAAACCACACATTAAAATTCAACCGTAAGGTTACTAGTAAATTGATTTTCATTGTACTACAATAATATATTTTTGATAAAAATGGTAACTACCTAATAAATTATATAACAGAAATAATATTGAGGACAGTCGTGGCGCAGTGGCATAAACGTGTGACTGTAAATGCGACATACTGTGGGTTCGATTCGCAATCGCAGATATTAAATATTTAACATTTTGAAAAGTGTGATGTTGAGGCAAAAGTACGGTGTTGAGTTCCGCCACTCAACACACAGTGCCTCCAGAATTCGGCGGAAAGTGGGGAGTAGAGTGTCTTAATACTAGGCTTCCTTGCCTACCCTGCCTACCCTGGCACATGCGGTATACAGGACATGAAGGTGATAAAAAATATGCACAAGAAGCAAGAGCTTGACTATACTTGTACTCTAATGTAAAATTTGCATTTGTTTTCAAAGTAGGTTTATTAAGTATATAAGTTTACAGAATAAATATTATATTATACTTCAAGTATATAAAGAAGGAGTGGTGCATTTAAGGTGTGGATATACGCACTTAAGAACCAGGCACAGAAACTGCGTCAGGTGTTAGACATAAGCTGTAGTATTTATATTAAAGGTGTGTTAATTATTATATATCTCGAAAGTAATTTATATTAATTTTAATAATATGAGTTACTTTATATAGATGTTCATAAAAATAGGCTGTATTCTAAATTGGCAGGTGAAGAGCAACTTTATAATTAGATATTTCACTTCCTCATATGGGGATCGAACCCACAACTATGCGTTACAGTCACACCCTTGTACCGCTGCGTTACGACGGTCTTAATTATACATGTAAGATATAGGTAGGTATTAGAGCATTGCAACAATTTATTTGTATATTAATATTCAATTCATTAAATATATAAAAAGTTTTGACATCTGAAGATAAGGTAATTTTTTGAGGCAAGTGAAGAACGCTAATTAATAAAAAGTTCAAAAGTGTTAATTAATAAAATTGATTAAGTAAAACAAATACATATAGCTTTTTGTATTTCAATTAATCAAACATAACACAAAATCTTATAAAAGCTTCAATAAGAATAAATAAAGTTGCATCCGGCAGCGACGTTGATCACGAAGTAGCTACATAATGTATTCACGTCACGATTGCTTTACTTCACGTTTCGGAAAATACATATTTTTTATTGATAATAATATTAAAATCTGATTTCATGTGCCTGTATGCTAACAGATATATCTAAAATTATGATTAAAATTTTAAATAAAAAAATATATATTAAAATGTGTTCGGAAAGTATAGTAGAAAATTGTAAAATATATTTAAATTAAATTGGTAAAACACAAAAAATCTATCGAAATATCATCTACAATCAACAGTACCTTGTACATTTGTGAGTCACTCACAGACAATCTAAATTTATTGAGCTAATAGGCTAAGAATGTAACAATTGACAGCCTATAAGGACAATGATAATATATGATTAAAATGGTTTGATTAAAATTTAGGGATAAATGCATGACAAACGCATATTAATTACAGGTTAGGTATATTATCGTGTATTGTATTCTAATTTGTTGCCTACTCAATAACACGAAGGTCGATCGCGTCACGCATCCCGGTGACATAATGGTTGATACGAGCATAAGTGTAACAAATAGATTTAAGAGCTCACCTTGACTTTACCTATGACCATAATCTTATTAATAATATTTAATTATGAGTATCATTTCCGGAAAAAAAATATTTGTGTATTAGTTTTAATTTTATATAAGTAGTTACTTAGTGTGGCCATCAATAGTTATATTTTTTATTTAATGTCAAATAATTATTTTTCATTTGTAAAATATAATTAATAAGGTTTTAATTTAATCAACGAAAATTCAAATTTAAATCTTATTATCTTATTTGTCGAAAGATATATATAGATCATATAAAATACTTGTATTAATATTTTATAACATTTTTCGCGATATTTCAACAATGCAAAAACAGATATTCTTTTAACTTTTAAAAGACTATACATATGAAAATATTTTCACAATCAAATATTTGAAATTGGATTTACGTAATAACGTTTTCGTTTGTTTAATTGAATATAGATTTATATATATATAGCTACGAAATGATAAAGTGACATCGCGCAATATGGGGCAGACGGATGCGATACACGTGACCTAAGTAATCTCGATTTGTAAACTTTAAACGTCTGTTGTTTGAAAACATTGTAGTATTGAGAAAATATTTCCTAAAATAATAATTATTTAATTATATTAGATAAAATAACATTTAAAAAAATATATCATCTTTAGGTCTGTGTGAATTTTCAAATTAAGACCGTAATCAGATGATTTTCGACCTTACGTATCTCTATGTGCCTTAATAGAGAAGAGTCTTTATATTAAAGACGAGTTCGAATATTTCCATATACAATATATTGTATATATTAACATTTGGGGTAAAAGATTAGATAAATGAATTAAGTCGTAAATATATCATTCATCAACTATGTAAATATTCAACTATAAATATAAAGTTTGCTCCAAATATGTACGTATAATGACTACTTATTTATATTAATGGGGTCGTTCATTCTATTTTATTAAATAAAATAATGGTAAACATCCTTCAAATTAAACTATTTAAATAATTTAAATCTATTATTTATTTATTTATTAAAATGTAAATTAAATTTAGTCCGCAAAGATTTCTATTAAAATACATTAACTTATGCTTCCGAATATTATTACAATATCTAAAAATAGCATATCGTAAATGTAGGAAACAGTGATAAGAGTAATTTCATTCAAAATAACTGTCATTGAGAGTACGTGATACGAACGTTTAAAATAATAAAACACATAAAAAGTATTAATGGAAATTATATAATTATATATAGAACTGTCATAAAATTTCAATCATTTATTATCTATAATGATTAATAGAGTAATATTTCTTCAATACAAAGAATGTTCATATTTTTCCCATAACTGTGACGCTTCAAACTTTAACTTAACAAAATTGTAAATGTCATGGCCATATGGCATAGTATATGATTTACTTGCGGTGAGAATGTAAAAAATAACTAAAATATCAGCTTCATTGACGATTCTAATTTAATAGCACAGTCGTGATGTATTCTTGGTAATGATGTTCCTTTAAAAGTTTTTAGGTGTAGTAACTTGTAGTTCATAACTTGAAGTTGTTTCGGCTATAATTTTTTTTATTGCTTGAAGTACAACATATTTTAAATTATAGCGGCATGCGGGAATATAATAGATAGGTATGAGTTATATACGTGGATACCATTTACTAAAAACATATGTATAAATTCTTTTAATTTATTTCTTTGTTTCTTTCATTAATTCATATTGTGGATAAGAAAAGTAAAGGACTATGAAAGGAATGGTTAAAGAATTCTGATCAATTAATTTGATAGAGCAGGAATAAAAAATCTAATATTACGTTACAATAATTATAAAATAATAAAATTTTTACCTTTTTTCATTTCCTCTTATGTGGCAAATAAAGATTTGTAGGATATACATATTTTAAATTCTTTTATAAATGAAAGGCAAACTGCATAGTTGTGACCTCCTATAATACTGGTTTCTTTTCATATATCCATATTTTTTTAATTTCTCTCCTTATTCCGTATCTATATTCAGCAGGAGCAGAGAGAACCTAGTGTAAAAACAATGCGTTATCAGCTTTCCACAGCTAAATAACAATGCTTGTATAGTGACTGAACTCAACGCCGCGCCTATTATTAACTATGTAATAATTTTAAATTCAAGAGTTACTAACAAAAGCTAACATTTTGTAAAATACAATACTGAAAAAAATACTATTTAACAATAAAATCCATAGAATAGAAGAGTCTATTCTATTTAGTTTTTTTTTGTTTCTTGATTAATAATTTTGTGCGTTTAAATGATGACAATCCATTACTTTGCCTATAGCAAAACAAATATTTTATTTTCTTATTTAATTGGCCGCCTTCAATAACACTCAATGGGTCAAACTGATTATATAAATAGCTTTTTGTTTGTTGTTTACTAATATACGTCCCGGTATCATTAGAGTTATATTTGTATAAATTTTTATTTTGTTTAAACTACGACCGTTTTTAAATTTATCATTTGATCTCTTTATCATTTGGTGAACCCTACATTGGAATTTAGTTATATTTAAAGACAATTCAACGTTTCTTATTAGATATACATATAAGTCAAAAAATGTATTACAAAATATATGTTGCATGTCTTGACGCAGGGGCACAACGTGTGACTGTAAACGCAAGGGGTTGTGGGTTTGATTCCCACTTGAGTAAATTAATTATTTAATATTTTCATTTCTTCGCTCTGGTGTCGGAGCTAAGCGCGGCGGCTGCCACTCAACCCGCGATGCCTCGAGAATTTGGCAAAAAGTGGGGATCGGAAGTGTCTTAATGGGAGCGTGATTCTAAAAAAAAGGTCAAAAAGAATGCGACTGGCATAATATAGAGGTGCCTTATCATTTTGAACAAAATTACAAATTAAGTTCGCGGATGTACCTATGCATTCATTCTTATAAGGATTCCGTTTTTTACTTTTGAAGTATGGAACCCTGAAAGACAAATAAAAGTTTACCTACGAATGTTGTTTCTCTTCCTCATTCTTACTAGCCTAGAAATTGTCTAGTATAACTGTTCATTATAATTGCAGCCTCTATTATTCACTTAGCAATATGAACTAGGAAATACTGTTGATAATACGTCATGCCCCTACTTTAAGACGGCTGTAATCATCACATTTTATATATTTCTTTGATAAAGGTTAATTTTGGGAGAGTTCAAACCATGATCCTAAATTAAATCAATAACCTCAAATATTTAACTTTTAAGCTGCATCCTTATACAGCGGAATAGACTGAGAGTATCTACTCGTAGTGACAAAAGAATTTAACTGAAGCAGATCTATGAACATATTTAATTGTCCCGAGTGGGAATCGAATTCACAATCATTTAAAAATTGTTAAAAAAAATGTTAAAATTAAATATATTTTAAATCAGCTTCACGCTGTATACACACCGCACACAGCAGAATAGGAGGAGGGAAGCTAGTGTTAAGTTAGTATGAAACTATTTAATCGATTTTAAATATCAAGCGGTTACTTAACTATACGTTTGTGCCTCTCGGGCAAGACCCGATCTCCTCGGTGGGGTTATCACAAAAGATAATAGAGTCGCGACCCGATTTGCTTCCATTATTATCAATCGACACTCATTATTTGTACCTACTTACGACTACAGTTTCTTACTATCTTAGCCACTAGTTATTTTTGAATGTCAATTAATTATACTATACAAAGTAATATACCTACCTATTCGTTTGTACTGCACTAGCGGCCCGCTCGCGGTTTCACCCGCGTGAACTATGTTATTATTAATTTTTGTCTCCATGACTACGTCCTAGTGACGTCTATGCAAAATTTGAGACTCATTTGTAGTAACGAAGTTTCATACAAACTTTCGACCCCAAAAACAACCCCTTAGAAGTCGAATATTGCAAATTCCCGTCTTAGCGAGCACCTACGTCCTATAAATAACTCCTTTGCAAAATTTGAGATTCCTAGCACATGTAGTTTCTGAGATATCGTGATGAGTGAGTGACCTTTCGATTTTATATATATAGATAAGTGTTTTGGCAATATCGTAAACGTAGAAATGAAATTTCTATTTTTGTTATAAAAGATCGTTAACAAAATTATATTTCAATAAAAAAACATATTTATGGGAATAGAAAGTTTATGTTCATATTTATGAGTATTAGATACGATTATGGGGCTAAGCTTTATTAACGCCATCGTCGTCACTTGTACACATATCTGACTGTCAAGGAATATCACGTTATCTTTATTTGTCGCCTATAATATTAAAAATAATATAATTGATGAACGCATATTGTCGCCAGGTCATTCCAATTACTTAAATACACAAATATGTTTATAAATAGATACGCAAGACGCCTCGTAAACAAATAAGAGATAATTGGTAAATTTTTCCGCAACTTTTTTGTTTTAAAAATATCAACAACAAGAATAATCGAGTAGGTTTATTAATCACCCTTTCGAATACCTATACATAATGCGTACGTTATACACAATATTGCCTATATTATTATTTTTTTGGTATTTTCGTAAATATAGACGCAAACGCACAACGGGTGCTAAATAAAATAAGCATGGTAAAGGCCATAAAAGCCACGCCAACGAAGCACGGGAGGCTGTTATTGAAAAAATAAAAGTAAATAAAAAATTAAAGCATAAATTGAAAGTCAGTGAGGAAAAGCGCAAAGATAACAAAATTTGTAGGTACTTGCGCATTTTAATTTCTCTCTTTCTAGTAACAAAGTGAAACTAAGGGGGCGAGAGTAATTAATGGGAAGCAAATTATCGACTTTCTGTTATTAATAATGTGTAATAGGTGATGTCTGATTAAGAACAAGTTCAAATATTTTATCTCATGCAAAACTTGATATCACATCGTTCCTGTCGTTACCTAGAAACATATTATGTTGTAACCGCTTATTAAAAACACACTAATCTGTTATCTCAATATAATAATGCAATAATAACTTGTTTAAGAGAAGTTTTTTTTTAGCATTCCATACATCTACTATGTGGGTGCTCATCGTATTGCAGTAGAGGAACTCGGATTAAGCTCGTTTATGCTCAAGAGGTTCAGGTTAAGATTATAAATCATCATGAGACCTTACAGGACGACTTTTTAGTATTTCAAGAAATATGAAGGAGATTCCGTGATAAACTGTAGCCACTGTAAATTGTTCACAAAAAAGTCAGAAATTATAGATATTTTTTTTTATATTAGTTTTTATTATTAGTCAGTTTCGTACAAGAATGCTAATTATTGCTTTCTATGTATTCATAGTTTATCAATTTATANAAGATTATAAATCATCATGAGACCTTACAGGACGACTTTTTAGTATTTCAAGAAATATGAAGGAGATTCCGTGATAAACTGTAGCCACTGTAAATTGTTCACAAAAAAGTCAGAAATTATAGATATTTTTTTTTATATTAGTTTTTATTATTAGTCACAGTTTCGTACAAGAATGCTAATTATTGCTTTCTATGTATTCATAGTTTATAAATTAATATTAAAAAAAAAATCTTAATTAGATTAAATAATCAGTTTCAAAGTAACAGATAAAATATCATTAATTGGGTACTCGATTTCTAAGCCATCATTAATAATTAATTTTGTAGGCGTAGTTATTAAGAGGATAATATTGTATTAAAAATATGCGATATCATTTAGAAACAAGAAAGGCAAGAAGCTTAATCTGCGGAAAAGGGTAATTACAGAATCTATTACATAATTTTAGTTGCCTAATTAATACGAATGTATAAGATGTAAGTGTGTAATTTGTTGATACGAAGTCAATAGGATAGTTTGTGAAATATACAAACAATATAATTTTAACCTATTTAAGTTAATTGCGACTTTTGCTTCGGAAACTATAATTAATTTAATTTTAGTGCATATATATATGTCCGATAAAATAAGGTACTAAATTGAAAATATATCAATTTTATTAAATTAACTAGGAATAAGCTTAGGTAATTATATGTTAATAAGCCCTTGTATATAATGGCGAAGTGTAACTGGGGTTTATTAACGTATGTAGTTTTGATTGTAAATGGATACTGTTTTACCTGAATTAATTCATTAAAAGTATGACGATTATAATTATACCACATATTATATTTCGAATTTATTCAACTGTTACAGTATTCATATGTATTTGCGTTACGCTTAACAGACTATTAGACTTTCGTATTTCTAATACTTGTTGCACGTAGAAAGTAGATGTAACCTACAGGATATGGTCGCGTCATGAATCTTCTAAAGTTTAAGATTTTATATAAAACTTTTCTATTGCTAAGTGACTTATGGGCAACGCTCATCCGAAAAGCTGAAAAAGCTAAAATTACTCAGGAGATACCTAAAGAACCACTTCTTTAGGGAGTAAAGTTTCCTACCGGTTTTATATTCTGTAGTCCACGCAAACGAAGTTGCGGTATGGAAATATGTGTATATAAATATTTATTTAATATCTCTACAATATATATTTACAATAAATACAATACTTATGTATTACAATGTATGACGCCATCGTGGCGCAGTTAGGATGCATCTGACTTTACGACCCACTCGGAAGAATGTTTATGCTTAGATATAATGTAGATTTTTCTTTGTTTTAGCTAGATCTTTCTAGCTAGTTCTAGTTCTATTGGTCCCTTAATTCTTCTCTATATTAATAAAGGGCTATTTCTGAAAGAAAAATGATGTATAACTAACTGAGCAGTTCTTGTCATTTAAAAAAAAGTAAATGTGTAAAGATAAAAAAATTGTAGTAAGTAATTACTTATTCTTGAGATCTATAGTGAATGTATATTATACTTTTATGGTCAGAAATTCTACAAGCTTAAGCTACGAGTATGTAGCTGAGAAACGAGTTAGTTTTGTTTTCTAAGTAAAGATTTTTTAATATTTTTTACTTCATGAGGCTTTCGTGTCGCAGTAAGACACCATCAGAAATTATGTATGTGTACGTTGTGTTTGTTTATCTTCGCAAAGAGAAACAATTACTTTTAAATTATATTAATTTCTCTGCTTTTTAGAAATAATTAAAAACTAAATTATTTAGTATCAGTTATATTGTTTTAAATATATAATCCACTAACTACGTGCGTGACGATAGAATAATTTGTACTAAGTATGCGATATCACGTAAGCGGGTAGGGCACTGTGAACTTTAGTGACCCCATCCGACATTACTTCTATAAAGCGCGACTTAGGCATTACAAGGTTACGGTAACCATAATCGTTTTGCTCATAATTCTATTTGAATGTACTTTTAAATATCCATTAAAATTTCGCCACTTTGAAACTTATTGCAAACAAATATTCCTAATTACATATCTGTTTATAGTTTAAGTACTTAAATATTTCCACGAACTAGCATAACTTTGCGGTATAATTTTTTTATAGAAAAATTGAATCTGCGGTAAAGTGGACCTATAATCCATATTTAATCAAATAATGTACTTAAATAATTTTTAAAAAGTAAATATGTAGCTATGAATAAAATTTTCAACTATGTACTTATATAGATATTGTCATTGGCCAGCTATTAGAACATTGAAGTAATGGTTAAGTTTATCTGTGCATATTATTAAAAAAAAAGATTAAAAAATAATTTAATCGTAAAAGTCGACTATTTTTTTAATAATTTATGATTACGTTATTAAATCTGACCTTCCGACACCCTCTAGAATGCTAATATGCAAAGCTTGGAAATCAACGCAATCTATCAATATAACACGTAGGTTCAATATTGAGATTAGATTAAATAATAGTAAATAGATAAATAACTTTTTGGTGCAAAATCTCCTTTAAATTTATAATTTTATATTTATCATACCTCTGTGAACCATCGACGTTTTAATAATACTGGAAGAAGGTTACGTAAAAATAATGACGGCATGTATGGGGAAGTTGATGACAATGGACGAAGTCCCTGTAATTGTACAGGGACCGCAGCATTTTGTTCTCCGTTTTCTTCGACTATGGCAACATTAATGAATTTGGAATGGAAGCTAAAAAAATTTTGAGAACTATTACAACACATAACATTTGTTAATAAATTTTAATTAAATTAAATTGATATTGAATTCCATTTAAATAAGTAGATTCTATTCGATATATGATAGTCTGAGTGTTACAATAAAACCTGTACGACTACTATTTTATGATCGACCTATGACTTGTTGCTGGCTTTTTTCATAATTGCACACAGCTAGTTTCATTTCCTATAGAACTCGATAGTGCTTGCCAAATTGCTATAAAACGATTGGGACATACAATAATTCTAAAGAAAACCGGTGTGGGGAGATAAAACTGGAAGTTTGTATATAATTTTTAACAAAATTTAAGTACCATATAAATATTAACATACACACCAAAGATTTAGACTCTTATTTGTAAACCATGTGACCTAAGAATTTTCCGTCTGCTCTTGCAAAAGTTTCATATATCTTCTACCTACGTTATCTCGGCTATCTAAGCCTAATTATTGCGACATTAGTACATTGTAGCAATAGAACATAAACAATTTCTTGTTAATTGTTCTGTCACTACAATGTTGTAGTGTGTTCTGACAGGTACTAGCGAGGATGTCACAGTGAGAATTAAGAAGAATGTGCTCAGCTGGTTTGGGCACGTCGAACGAATGATGAAAGAATGGTAAAAAAGATTAATGATGGAAAAATGAGCGGTAAGACAGTTAGGTGGAGACATCGATTGATTTTCGAAAACACAGTATCAAAAATATTGGAAGAAGGTCGCGTAAAAAGCATGAGTACACCCAGGATGACAGAGGAAGAGGCGAAGAGGAGGAGGCGAACAAGAGGCGAACAGAGGAAGAGACGAAAGAAGTACTCGTATACTACCCCATTAGGGATACAGCGTGAAGCTAGATTAGGTTAGATTTTTCTATGAAGATAATGAAGAAATATTTCTGTATTTTGCAAGGTGGATATTGTATATATGTGCGTGGCGAAATTTACTTAACTATAAAACTTATCTGATGACAGCGAAGTAAAGATGAATAGATTACAAAAATAAATATATCTTGTAGTGTAATTTCAACCATTGCGCCAGTCTTTTCAACTTTCATAACACTTAGTACTATGAATACCTTTACAATATAACGACATATACATAGGGTACAGTATTTCAAAGGATATCGTTAGAAATAATTAGTGTTATGTTCCTGTGATTGTATGTATATTGTACATCAGATATATTAGAGAAAGTCTCTACAACAATAGTAACGAGGTAAGGAAGCGTTTAAAATGATGAGTGACTATGAATGAAAATGATAATCTTGAATTAAGTAATACAAGTCACGAATGAAATAATTTTGTAAAAACATATTCAATCGTAGAATGAACAATTATTAAACAACAATTACAATTATAATATAATTGTGTTAACAATTATTTAAAAAAAACTACTACAAAACCATTAACCATTGAAAGTTACCTCGAGTACAAACTAATTGTCGATTTTTTCTTTATTCCTTACACTTTTTTCTTTAATTACTTTTTTGTTCAAGTTCCTTCAAATAGGTGTATTTACACCTAAAGTTTGGAAGACAGTTTTATTTTCTTACTTACTTTATCATCAAATTATATTTACATTACGTTTTTTTCAATTATGGTCGAACAAAATTGCTTATTTATCAAACGTCATGGTTCACTAAAACTGTGGTTTCAGTAAACGAGCAACTTACCTAACACAAAACGTCGATGAGCGTAAATGAAATGCATAACTTGTAACAATTTCACAACCAATTGTAATGAGAGGTCCCTTAGGCGTCGCGAATTGATTTCCATGGTGCTATCACCTTAAACATATGTTTGCGTACCTACATAGTTCCGCGTTGCTTTCCCTGTGATGTAAATCTATAGTCTATATCTCAGTTTGCATACTTTATTGCAGAAGCTCTACTATGTATTTTATATACATAAGCAATTGCCATAATTTTATTATGAATATTTTTTCAAATAATTTAGGTGTAATATATTCCCTAGAGTCCCTAGGTCTTAGAGTGGAGACCCTGTACAAAACGACCGGTGGGACGACCCCCTGCCAGATGGGCCAACGACATACAGAGGTTGGCGGGAAGCGGATGGGTCCGAAGAGCTGAGGATCGAGTGTGGTGGCGAGAATTGGAGAAGGCCTATGTCCAGCAGTGGACAACCATGGCTGTTGATGATTATGATGATGACGATATTCCCTAGAAGATCCATAAATAATAGATATTTTCTAATGGTTTTTCTTGATAATAAAATAATATAAAAGTGTTTCTTATATAAAACAAACAGCTGAATGCGTCTAACTGCTACTACTACCTAATACTACCACTAGATTCTAATGTAAAGATAAAACACCTCCTGTGGATTATATTATTTTAATGGTATATATTAACGGAATGCTACGGGGACGCCCTTGCGGATGCTAATGCCATGACATTTGTAGATGTTTTGAGATCGAGCTGGAACATTCGACAATGCTTGTGACCTTACAAGCATTGTCGTGAAATGTCTGATCGAGGATCTTAAGCCTCATTTTCCTTTGTGTTGATAAAAGCGAAGTTCAAGGATTGGAGCCAAACTGACGAATTCCACATGTGCGTATTACGTTCATAAGTACTGGACATCACAATTAATGATATCCGTAAATGCTTATGTATAATAGATAATTATCTAGTAATAAGAGTAAATGATTGTAGGATATTGATGTTATAATGTCAAGTCTAATAAAATAAATTGTAGTTGACGCAAAGTTTAATATAAACATTGAAGTGCAATACAAATGTAAAGAGTATTCTTATCTGTGGCGTGTGCAGATAGATTACAATATTAATGTTTCAAAGGATCACTTGGTAACGGAAATTTACAAAACAAAAGATAGTGCTAGGAAACACATCTGATAATTATAAACAAATAAAATATTATCTAGAAGGAGCAGTCACGCAGCGAGCACGATATTGACTTGTGTTTTGCAAATTAACATATAAAAACAGCAGAGGTTTATAAGTTACTTTTATTTACTTTTTAAGATTGCTTAAGTAAATTCGGCATTAAGAAATGTTTCTAATTTCAGGCAAAGCTATTTATTTATTCATTTAATGTGACGTGGAAGTCTAGATAATTTATTTTGGTTTTTTTTTTTGTTTTTGTTTCATATTACCTACTATGTTGAACGGAGTGTCTTAACACTAGCGTGAACTCAGGGTAAAGCTGACTTTTTTTGTTGCCTACTATGTACGTACTTGGAACTACGTATTTAAATATTGGTGACTGTCGTTTAAATTATAGTGACAATGACTCTTAAACGCAATCCTAGCACAATTAAAAATTTCAACTTACAAAGCATTACAAGTTATTTCATCATTGTTAAGATCATCACTAGGTGCGTTTAGTTGCGTAAAGTATTTAGGTATAAAGTGAATGCAATTATTTAAAGCTTGGCACATTGTATTTATATAAATATTGAATTTATTTATTTTTTTATTTCGTAAAGTATCTACTTAAAAGAATCTATAATTTGAATATACGTAAGCAATGCTGTAATATTATATTTCATATAAGTTTATTATGTAAATGAGGTAATGGCTGGATAATTCACTTTAATGTAACCATAGGTAATCATTATTTAAATCTATTATTTCTATAGAGGATCCTTCCCACGCGGGGTCAACGATTATTTAACAACGAGGTCCGTCTGTCGAGGTGTTCATGTTAAGGACATCAACTTATCAAGACAGCGCATTTCAAGAAATAATATATACACAGTTAGGTATATCTAATATATCAAACATTACTTTTAATAAATATTTATGTAAATTACAATATTTTTCTTAACATATCACACTCATTTTGTGTGTAAAAAGCTAGAGTTATATCACTTATACAAGAAAGTGAACACAATTAAAATATCTGAACATCATAGCAAGTATGTATGTATTCAAATAAAATTGTTACATTTCATACATACTAAGCCTCAAAATATTGTCATCTTTTATGAAGGCAATCCTTATAACTTTACAGGTGATTACTACAAAATTAAATTAGTTAAAAAAAGAATCAGTAGAGTTTTACGACATTTCAGGTTTATTTAAAATCCAAGCAAACATTTTCTACCATAAATAATAGATACATTATAAATATAATAAAAAAATATTAAATAATAAATTCTCATTTTATAGAAAATCCTATACCTACTATATTTCTTATCGCATTTAGGAGAAATAGAGCAACGGCCTGAACATTAAATAGAGATAGTATTTAACTAGCTTCGTTTCTCTAAATACCTAGGTTATCATTTTAGTAAAACAAACATAATATTTGACACAGTTATAAAAATGTCAAATATTCTATACCTACATAATAGAAAACGTTATTATCTTAATTCCTAAAAAAACATAGAAAGGAAAGGATACAAACACATAAATAATAGCTAGGTAGTAGACAAATATATGTATGTAATTTAAAATTAAGTTTTGAAATATTCATACTCAAGCTTGGGAAAGATCGAAATAGGGACGTGTAAAGCCTAGGACTGTTCATAAAACAAACTTGAGTGCCCTTTCAACATCTATTATACATAGAGCGAGAGCAGGATTCAATTTGCATTCATCTCAAAGCACGTATTCTATCTATCGCGAATGTAAATGTCGACTGGCAAGATAGCGGGTTGCGAAATGTTTGCCATTGTCTTGATAGCAGGCGCCACCGCGCTGTGGGCTTGTAGCATCCCGCCCCGGCCATGTTCTGTCCTATTCAAATACCAGAAGCCTTGATGTCCATCACTCTTCTTATGACTAATGTTATTGTTCCAACATATCGTAAATGCATTCTTGTCATTGTTATACAGTCAGGCGAAGCAAACTTGGTTGTTATGCTCTATACAGGTGTTTAACGCAAAAAACATTCATGAATGTTAAAATTGTCTATTTTAGTATCTCTTATTCTACATCTGAAGATTACATAGTAACACTATACAAATAGTCTGAGTTGGACAGCCTTGTTTATATATATTTATTCAGTACAAAAATCATATAAAATAATAAATATATATTTTTCCAACTCAAATTCATAAGAACATTCGTTTAACATATATGGAATAGCAATTATGTTTCATATTTAGCACTGTAACGAATGAATTTACACCGCTCAGTGGGGATTGCTTAACAAGTAACTTAAAGGTAAAACCAATAGGATAAACTTTAAAATTATCAATTTCGCATTGTATTCTTCGGTATTCAATTTTATTTATTTTTTTCTTAGTTTCATTGCAAAACTTTAAGGATGTGTTTTTATGAGCTACATGACCTTTGTATCTTTTATGAAAAAGAGTATACGTTTATAATTAAATTAAAGTATACAAATAACGATAGTTTTTATAACAAAATATTAATAAAAGACATATAAAGGCGTAGAAATAAAGTTGTATAAAATATATAAATTTGCAGAGGAACTCAAACTTGATTCATTAAAATAGAGATAACCGTAAATAAGCATGGGGTCAGCTCTTTAAATACACAATATAGGTAAATTTACAAATTTNAGAACATTCGTTTAACATATATGGAATAGCAATTATGTTTCATATTTAGCACTGTAACGAATGAATTTACGTCGCTCAGTAGGGATTGCTTAACAAGTAACTTAAAGGTAAAACCAATAGGATAAACTTTAAAATTATCAATTTCGCATTGTATTCTTCGGTATTCAATTTTATTTATTTTTTTCTTAGTTTCATTGCAAAACTTTAAGGATGTGTTTTTATGTGCTACATGACCTTTGTATCTTTTATGAAAAAGAGTATACGTTTATAATTAAATTAAAATATACAAGTAACGATGGTTTTTATAACAAAATATTAATAAAAGACATATAAAGGCGTAGAAATAAAGTTGTATAAAATATATAAATTTGCAGAGGAACTCAAACTTGATTCATTAAAATAGAGAAAACCGCAAATAAGCATATAGGGTCAGCTCTTTAAATACACAATATAAATTTACAGATTTTAGATCAAGGACGTATTTTATTATATTGAATATATAAAATTGTAAATAATTTAAATATGACTATTATGACTTTTATTACAAGTCCTAGAATTATTATTGACATTTGAAATTAAACATCACTTTTAATAATGCAGATATTACTTCTCTTTTAAATAACTGCAACAATAGGCAAATAAGAAGTTATTCAATGAATTGATATAATTTATCATTTAGAAAAATGTAATTCCGTGACAGCTTATGACGCTCGCAAATTGATGTAACGTAACCGTGAGATACTTATAACATTTTGAACTTTGCTTAATTTCGTAAGCATTTGCTCTAAAAATGTATGTTACAGAATTACATCCGTTGATGTGACATGACATTTGTTATTTGCTTCCACTAATTTGTAGATTAGCAACTTTATTATCAACACTTGTCAAAAAAAGTCCTTACTGTCACGTGGAATTTTAATTAAAGGTTGTATTATTTTTTTTAAAGGCAGAATAAATATTTTGTGAATTAATATAGATATATATACTCTGTAGCGTCGCTAACATGTGCTTTAATCCATAATCAGGGTAAATTTTATAAGTAAATTAAAATTATATTTAGTAAATTTATATTACAATCTAACGAGAGAGCATCATTGTAGCATAATTTTATGGCATTATGGAAAACTTATAATTTTTGATTATCTAAAATATTTTTTATCTATAATAATTCGTGTTTTTATGCGGGTTATTGACTCATTGCCCTGTTCATTTTCCATCAATTCTAGAGACATTCTAGACACACATGTAGTGTAGAACTTGGTGCAGTACATTTTAAAATTAAAAGTCGAAAATATATACTTGATAAAAATCCGAATAAGTTTATTTTACTTATAAAGTCAACAACGTCACTTTTATCCTAGAGCTAAAATAGACAGTCATTATATTTCTTACTTTAATAAATATCTATTTACAGGTTTACCTTCTCTTCGATTTCAATCTAAATAGATTATGTAATTTGATTTTTCTTCTTTCTTATTTGGGATTTCCCGTGTAAACGTGACTTTTTGTTATCTCGGTTCATGCCCCATGACAGGAGATAGCGACACAATATTGTTAGCAACATTATATTAAAACATTAGTGTTTTTAATAATAAACATTTCTTTTATCTTGCTTAATTATTTACCTATTATACATATCAAATGAGTAAGTTTCTTGTGGTCTTTATCTTTTATTTTTTTGACATTTTAATACATCCGTAATATAAGTATGTTTTATTTCACAATATTTAAAAATTTTACTTACACACTTTCAATTCTGGATATGCAAACGTTAACTAGCATCTAGGTATCCGCCGAAGTTTTCTAATTGCTAAATCTACGTTACTTTGAACGCAATAGTTTATAATTTGAATTAGGAATTTTATAAATATATTTTGTATTCTAATGAATGTGGTCAAGAACCAACAATATGTAACATTTTGTAATAATTTTAAATATAGCAATAATTATTAGTTATTATATTGTTATAAATATTAAGCGACACAAGGAATAATAATCTAAATTTATCTGTTGACAAGAGATTTCGATAAATTTCTTGTATGGCTTTGTAAGAAATGACAAAATTAAACATAATTTCTTATCATTAAATAACACAACTTGTATTAAACACCCAATAAACAGAACATTTGCATTTTAATTATTCATAAAATGAATTGAGTATGTCAAGGTAAAAGCGCTTCCCAATGACTCACCAGTTTTAGTGGGCGTACAATACTTATTGTATGTCGGTTCGAATTCGGCAGGTGTTTCATTATCAAAACGCTTATTTAGCATCTATTCATGTCTAATAGCTTATCTTATTTTTGTTTGCGGGTGTAATTTATTATTCCTTAATTATCGTCGTTGTTATATTCTTTGTATTCATAACAGTGAAACTCATTATAAAAGTGCTTAATTATTATAATTGTTTGTTTTGCCGTGAATTATGATAGGTACTTTAAGATAAAGCTTTTGATAAACATTAATATGTTTATATTTTCGTTTGTAATCATCTGTGTTAAAGTGGATACTGGAGCTATTAATATGTAAGTACACTTAGGTATTCCCTAATTTCAAGCGGATTGAAATATTTAGCGTTTAGGTATAATTTATAATCTGACATGAACGACAGCTTAGATCCTTGCTAATGACCTAAAGGCCCATATTTATTGATGTGAACTCAGTCGTTACAGAACTTTCGAAAAATCCCCGAATACTCGCTATCAACTAATGAAAATACCTGCATAATATATATATAGATAACCTATATAACCGCACTTGGCCTGACAAGTAATGAAATTCATTGGTTGGTGCGTGAACGGGAATTTCCCGTGCTGTATACCGCATGCGGGTCGTATCGACTAATGAAAATGCTTACAGCATGCCATCCCTACAGGATGCGGGAACGGAATTCTCCTACACCCCGAATGTGCTGTAACGACCAATGAAAAAGAGCCCTAATGATTGTCGTCATTTTACTTTTGAACTCAGGACATATGTATTTATAGTAACAGGCCGACGCGACGTCATAGCGTAGTGGGTCAGCGAATGACTAAACACGACGGTTGTTTAAATTTCATAAAATCAATAGAGACTTATAATATAACATATTATGATTTATAGAAATATTTATAGCTACCTTCACTGATTTATTTATAACATTCCATTAATAAAAGCGCCGAAAATACCAAAACGAGTATTATGTAAAATTATTTTATTTATAATCAATGGACGTGGGCAATTAAGGTGAAATTGTGATGGCCACACTGAGTTGATACTGATTTGTCAAACACTGTCTGATTGATTTAATTTCTAGTGAAAGTTTATAATTTCATACGAGTTCTGAAAAGAGAACGGTTGACGTAACGTTGACGAAACTGAACTATAATATATTTAGAAGCTGTTTTTGTTAAGAAGCAAGGACTACGCCTAGGCATTCTTTCTAGATATTTGAAATTTAGTATATTCAACTTTAACATGAGTAAATAAAACTAAAAATTGCTTTGCATTAATAGCTTTTGAGATATAATGCTCAGTAAGGAGCGCCTGACCTAAAGGTCACTTGAGCCGGCTCATTATTTAGCCTTAAAAAGACAACCGTGTAACTTGTGCTGTGTGCTAGAACTATCATAAAAACTTTGTATCATCTGTATATAGCGATACATAGGTAAATGTAAATTGAAAAAAAAATATGATTTTATTTAATTCATTAAGTAATTAACACTACTCATACACAACTAAGCATTATTTGTAGAGTTTTGTCAAAAAAGTTAGTAGATATTTTATTTGAAAAATATAAAGAACCAGAAAGTTTTAGGATATCTAGAACACGTACCAGAATTATGCAGGTCTTTTGGAATGTATTACTCACGCCGATTTACAGGCGATTTGCATGCAAAACACGCATTGTTATTCTGTTGCACAATAACAAAGCTCCGAAATATTTGTCAATATTAGGTACAAACGTTTTGATTTGTTCTTCTAATTNATAGGTAAATGTAAATTGAAAAAAAAATATGATTTTATTTAATTCATTAAGTAATTAACACTACTCATACACAACTAAACATTATTTGTAGAGTTTTGTCAAAAAAGTTAGTAGATATTTTATTTGAAAAATATAAAGAACCAGAAAGTTTTAGGATATCTAGAACACGTACCAGAATTATGCAGGTCTTTTGGAATGTATTACTCACGCCGATTTACAGACAATTTGCATGCAAAACACGCATTGTTATTTTGTTGCACAATAACAAAGCTCCGAAATATTTGTCAATATTAGGTACAAACGTTTTGATTTGCTCTTCTGTCTTATTTAATAATTTTAAATTGTTAAAGTAAAAATTACAAGTAGGTATTTACAGATTTTCAGCTCTTTTAGCAATAGATTATTAATCATTTAATTTTAATAGTATAATTCACTTATTTTGTAAGGTTCAAATATTTTGTAGAAATGGCTTTGACATACGTAAATAGGATGACACGAGGAGAATGACACCAGCAGCTATAAAAATATAAATTACATTCATAATTAATATTTAAAATGGCTCTTAAAATGGTCAAGATGAGTAAAGAATTTTAAAATTATATAAATATTTATAAAATGAATTTAAAATTTAATATATTATGTACATCTTGGAACAAGTTGTATCAAGGACATTTGATAGATAAATTCTTTTTCTTTTACATAATACATATGAATACAATATTGTATATGTATATTCATATATTTAATTAAATTAGAACGACATTCGTGTTTTTATTTTGGTAATATTATTTCATATAAATTGATAAGGTTTTAGAAGCCTCAATTAATTAGTCAGCTCAGCGGAGCTAAGCCGGATACATTTATAACACAGGCTCACGACATACTCGTACACACTGTAATACACGATCTCTATACTCGTACTGTAATGTTGATGCCTGCATTTTCGTGACTTGCCACCTGCCAACACGTAATTGATGTAGCGAAAACAGATCGATTCAATACCATGTATAGTGGCTTTGCCTTTCGTAAAATAGAACGGTATTGGATTTTGCAATGAACTCCAATTCATCTTATATAATAAAAAACCACAAATAGCTTCAAAAGAGATATGAGAATCCTTTTGCCAAGAGTTGGCGCAAATAACTGTCATTACATCTGCTCTTATAATGTTTTACGTAATAATTTTTACATTTATTTTCGAGCTTTTTTCTGTGTTAGTGATAGAGATAAATATTTTACTTAATGTATTACAATTTATATATTTTTTTTATTGGTATGTATATTAATTTATTTAAGTTAGGTACTTTAATGATTTAAACAGATAAACAGCGACGAATTATTTTGAAAAAGTGGATTTTTATATTTAAACGGGTTTATGTGTGTCCAAATTCAATTCAAAATATTTTTTATTTATTGCAAATTGAATTTACTTTTATTTTTTCGATAATAACATGAGGTAAGTGAACGACATGGGTGATTAAGAAGAAAAAAAGAAAAGATAAAAAAATATTCTAAATTGCAAATCTAATTTAGTTTTATTGTTCCGAAAGTAACATTATGTAAGAGAGCGATATGGGTGATAGTACCTATTTATTCATTTCACCCTAAAGTTCAACTTTAACTGACGTTAAATAAATAATAAATGTCAAGTAAAGGTTATTGTCATGCTTACAAAGTCATTGCCGATTGATGAGATCCGCACGCAAAAAGTTAACTAAACATAATATTGAAAAAGTAGAGCAAAACATCGCTATAGTGCCATTTTTGTCAAATGTGATTTTATTTTAAAATTAACATTTTAATTATTTTTTTGCACGATAATAGTAATAAAAAATTAATTAAACCGTCTAACTATTATATCTAATAAGAAATGTAAAGACATTTACTATGGTCACTTAATGTAAATTATAACCTGTTATATACTTTTTATTAGAGTATAAAAATAACAAAGATTCGAGAGCAGACATTCTGGTTTATACAAGAAATATAATGCAAATTTTTCCAGATGATGTTTTAGTTTAAGCGTACAAAAGTTATATCAACATAGACATTAAATAAAGCATTAACTTAACAACTTATGTGGGCGAAACAAACCGGAAGAACATAAAAGCGTAACTTGTATCAGATGAGCTATATTGCCGTAGAAGTTCCTATTACATAAATCCTATATATTAATTGGATTCTAGTCCACCAAGTGACTTTTGACATTGTCGTCCATTATTAAAACTATGTTACGTATTCGTGGCATGCGAAGCTTTATCTAAATGTGAGTCAACCAATTTTATTTATAGTATTTTATGTAAGGTATCATAATGGATATTGCTTCTAGATGTATTGGTAAGATTTATTTAAAATTAGGTATTAATAGATTTATAACTACTCAAGATCAGTGACTTTGCTTGCGAATTCTTAATAAAATAGGTAATATGTGTTTTTACATAAGAAACGATCGAACCTTTCCTGATTATTATTTCAGCTTTACACTGTATTCTGCACACAGCAGAGTAGGCATAGGGAACCTAGTGTTAAAACACTCTATTCCCCACTTTCTTTTCTATTCAATTTCTATTCATTTTTTTCTCTCACGATTTCTAGAGGTTTTGCGTGTTAAGTGACAGATTCGCGCCGTGCTTCGCCGTACACCAGAGCGTAGAAATGGAAATATAAACGTAAATAAATATTTCACATCCTCGAATAGGGATCGAACCCACAACCATCGCTTACAGTCACATCCTTGTGCCGCTGCGCCACGGGGGCCTCAACGCCTGATTATTATTTTATTATCGTTATTTGTGCAAATATTGATATCGACCTACCAATCTAACGAAAAGTGTTATTCGTTAAAATGTTTATGGTGAACGAATCATACTATAAATTTAAACTAGTGACCTTTCAACTTTTAAGCAAAAAACTCATGGACATATTGCATTTATAATTCCGTAAACTATATGATGTGTATCGGAATTTAGTTATGGTTAATGTTTCTTTCCAGTTAGGCAACGTTTCAGAACCAGTTTTCACAGTCCACTTTTAATAAATGGATGCGCCGCAGTGATATACGATCTCGTAAGATTAATTGGCGTGAAACATGATTACGCGTCTGTGCGTTTGTCTAAGCGAGGTAACAGTTTATTATTTTAAGAAGTTATGTAACTATCGTATTAAGTTTCAATTTTTTTCTTTATTTACTTAAGCAAGTACCTATCGAAGCTTTAGAGGTTGATTTTTCTGTGGTAATTGAGGTCACATTGTAATATTATTGTAGAAATTGCAATTATTTATAAAATTTGAACGCACTGGAGATATACAAGTGCGTTAAAATTTCCCCCGCCTCTTAGAGTCTTAAAGTTCTAGCCAATGAGGCTAGCTAATAAATAAATGACCATTTTATTGCACCACTATATAGGTATTCCTTTTATTTTATTTTACATTTTTTTGTTAGCGTCTCTGTGTTCACTAGTTTAAGATCGTTATTACTTATAGATTTAACAAGAGAGAATGTTTAGAGAATGCTACGTATGCTTACCCACTAAATATTTCATAATAGTTTAAAGTTATATATGTATATAGGATATAGTTATATCCATTAAATTTTGAACCGGCGTCTCAAAATTCAATTAATGTTTTGAAATTTAAGTTAAAATAATTTAGTACCTGACTATTAATTATAACTTAAATAAAAAAACAAATGTGTCTTATCTTCCATTTAGATACAACGGTGTATTTAAATGAAAGATAAGGTGGAAATGGAAGTCTAAAAATAAAAACTATACTTATACCTGTATAAATGAAAGTTGAATAGTCGGATCGTTGACTTATTTTATTAACGTTAACTGCGAACTGATAAAGAATATAATACGGTACCTCGTGCGTATAAACAAAAAAACAATGCCATTAATAGAATATAATAAAAAAATCGAAAAATTATAGATTTTTAAGTTTCTTTTAAATATTTTTACAGTTCGATTCTGTACAATACATTATTACGTTATTCTTAGCATGCATGTAAACCGTTAGCAGCAAATGAATGAATAGTTCACTTGCTTTATTCCAGTGTTACATGCACCTACAATAGACGCGATGTAAACTTGTGATTAATTTATATAGTTTCCATTGTACATACGGTAACGTCAAAAATAGAATGATTAAATAGAAGAATGATTAAGTCCTGCACTGGCTGCTCCATTGGGGAATGCACACGTATTGCTAAGAATAGAAATAGATGGAGAAATCTCGCAATCTCGCTTTTAATTGGAAAAGACGGCTCATGGCCACGACCACTCCGACAGGAGCGTACGACTAAGAAAAAGAAGACGGACTAAGAACCAAAACGACAATGTTATATTAATATTTTCTAATTTTATAAGCGCATATGTGCCATGTGAGTCGGAAACGATCTCATCAATCATTGCTTAAGTTTCCCAATTTTATTTACCTAATTGATAAAACATTGATAAATGATCTTAATACAAAGTAAAATAAAAAGAAAATAATTAAGATGAAATTGTTAATTGGTAAATTATTATATTTTGTAAGCATTAAATTGAATGAAGTAAGAAACACATACCAACACGATGAGCATGTGTTATTAAATTTTCAACGTAATTTGGTGTATGATTCTTGTTATTCATTTATTATGTAAACAAAAACAAAAAATCAAAATGACTGATAATTGACTTGTGTTGATGTTGGCAAAACCTGTCGCATATTTCAACACCGTAAAAATATATAATTGAGGAGATCCGGCGCAGTGGACACGTCTCGCGCCACAATTATGAGAACTGGAACAGTCTTCGTCTTTGCTCAAGGAAATGCGCATTATGATACATACTTTGCAATTAACCAACGTAATTATGATGTTACATTTTTCTAACAAAATTTTTAACAATTATACAAAAATAACTCCAAAAAATATTGCTAAATTTGCCAAAATAACCAATACAATTATTTACATTAAATATACAAACGTAAAATATGATATTTTAAATATTTAAAACTAGCAATCTTAATTGCAAAAGGTTTTATATTATCTGTTGCATACGATTATAGGCTGTTTAAATAATTCAAATAGGTATATGAGCTAATACTTAATTAATAACAGCTGTAGTTTTTGATAATATAATAAATATAATATAGGTGTTAGAAATATAATTGTATAGGTATGTGCTTAACAGTAAAATAAATTTACAATTTTAATACATCTTAATACATATTATTATTAAGGCAGTTGGGTAAATATTTAAATAATTTAAATACATACGTTTGCAAATTCAACGATTACAAATCGTTTGAACGGACTATGTGAAAAAGCAATTTAACATCCAGAGTCTTCTAGTCATAATGGGTTGCGTAAAAGATTTTCTCAGGGTTCGGTGCTCGACAATGTGGTGGTGTAACGGAGTGTCGTCTGGCAGTCGCACGCGCAGCCCCATACTAGCAACTCATGCGAATTCCTCGCTGATTACACAGCAGATTTTGATGTGCTTCTTGCCGAAAGACTGGCGCGAAGTTAAAGACTTTAAGCGTAAAATCCAATTTGAAAGGACTGTGGTGTTGTGAAGTGCTTCATTGGTTTGCGATGTGGCTTGTTTGTTTTAATATTATGCTAGAAGTTAAATGATACTGGTTGCAATTTTTTGTTACTTTAATGTCTTTGTCGTCGTTTAGGTATTTTCTGATTACGTGAATAAATAATCGAAATTAAATCCGAATCATATCTTTAAAAAACTGCATACCGCTTCCAAAAATGGACATGAGATTTTGCACAGATATTCTATATAATAATAAAAACACACTGTTGAGATGTAGTCATAAAAAGCAAGTATTTAATGTAACACACTTTTGAGATGTCTCAGCGAAATAAACTCAGCAATAAAATCATTATTACACCGGATTAAATATTTTTTTTGATGATTGTATTTTTCAAAAGTTATGCTTTTAAATTAATTGTACTGTATTTTTTATTATATAAGAATATTTTTCCCTGTGAAATTTTTGGGATTATGATTCTGCATTAAAATAAATTACTATATACTAATAAATAAAACGTTATACTTTCATTTGTGAAAGTTCACGTTACTGTCATTGTCTGATGATTTTCTCTAAAAGGTCTATAATCACTAACGGGTCTATAGTATTACAGTTCAATGCTGTAATAATTTCCTGGATAGTAATTAACCGCAAAATCGCAACTTTAACTTAGCTTATTTCAATAGCTAAGGAAACAATATTTAAGTTAATAAATAACTAAATATTTCGATAACTAACGGCTTTACTTACTTTTAAAGAAGTATTATTCAACCATAGCAAAGTAACTCTAATCTTCTGCCATCAACCTTTTACCTATGAACAACATTGTTCTTATCCTTTTACGATCTGACAAGTATCGAAACTTAATCAAACCTAAATAGTAAGTAGGCAACACTGGTAACATTTGCGAGTGGTCATCGACTCTACCTAAAAGGGCACTCGCCGTATAGTGTATTCCGAGGAACTGTCGATCTTGGTACCTTTAACCTATTGCCTCTTATTTCGGTGGGAAAATTCTAATATTCTTATGATATTTTAGCTGTACCAAAGCTATATTTTATGGCAAATATATATTTATTTTAAAGTTGTTAAGATATGTTGTTGATATAATAAAAATGATAATTATACATTTGATAAAACAATGTTACGCATCTTTAACCTTATTTAAAATTCAATATATATTTAACTAATAAAATTACAATAAATTAAAATTTAATAGATTTCGACATACTGGACGATCGCGGCCTTACGGTGTCCCACTATTCAGTATTTAAATAAAGTCATAAAGGTGCTATTAATTTATACAGACAGAAGATAACATCTGTGAACGCACATACAGTTAAGTATGTAAGTTATTAAATCTTAACTGTGCAAATGGTGTGAGTACAGAAACCATTTTGATACGATAGAATGAGCAGGTGAACTACTTATTTAAATGATCCTTGGCTTATATAAAAATACTTTGATGATTACTAGGTTAGATTATTATAAATTCACAATATGTTATTAATTTAAATAGCGCATATTTTCTAAATAACTGTCAATTTAAAAGCCATCGACTAATATAATTGTGTATCTAACTGGTGGTTTATGCGACGACCGCGGTGCTCGTTCGCGTGTAACGATGTTTGCTGGTTATCGGCACTCGTAAACGTATTGGACCGTCAAACTGTATCTAGATTGTAGAGCTAATTAAATTATACTTAGTATATTATATTTGTTTACTATTTATACTTTCCTATTCCTCCTTATGTATTGTTATAGAACTCGATTTCAATAGAATGACTAAATCTTTTTTTTTATCTGCATTAATAAAGTTTAATTAAAAATAAGTATTCTAATTAACGTTTATCAACTTTAAATATACTATGAAGAGAATTCATTTGAAAACGTTTTATTTTATTTTTACTTTACAAGTTCTATTGTAATTTAAATTTATCATATTCTTTGTAGTTGTACGTACATTCTATATGTAACAGTTAGAAGTTTTATCCATGAAAATATTTTAATTTTTATGGATTAATAGTTTTCTTTGGTTGTGATTTTTCTTTAGTTTAATAATAAAATGTTTTTAAATAAACTAAAATAGTAATTTATCATTTCCTTTCATACGATTTCGTTACATACATACTATTTAAATACAATAAAAGCTATTATCTGTAATACAATGATATAGTAGATAAATATATTTATCATTTGAAATTTAAAAATTACGGTTCATTAAAACTAAAAGCGGCGTCTTTGATAGATACTAATAATGATTGAGCAACAATAGATGGTCTTCTAAGGTACATGGTATGAAGCTGAAGGTGCAGTCAAATAATCATACCCTATAGAGCTTGCCAAATAATAGTGCCTACACAGAACACATAGATCAAGGACTGCGTTTGTTCCACTATACAATGCGAATGGTTACACGAATTATTCGAATATGGTTTCATAATTATATCAGCAAAGATTAAAATAAATGTTCTCGTATATATGTATGTTCAGAACTATCTTGTTGGTCTGTTCGTCTAATAGCTGGAGGCCATTAGTTCGATTTTTGAATATCTCAATCGCGGCATTGGTATGTTTAAAAAATAAAACAGTAGTTATTTAATAATATATTATATACATGTTTAAAAAAATATTCGAAAAATGTAAATCAAATGAATAAATTACGCTACATTTTATTCTATTAAAATATTTATGTTAATTTTAAAGCTTAATTATGTGTCTATCAAACTACGGGACAATTTTGTTTGTTAATACAAATCAATTTATGTCCTTTACGTTGATGGGCAACGAAAAAGAAGACTATTCTAAATAAGAATATAGGTACAATGTGTTCAGCGATTATTACGCAATCTTCACGACGGAGATTAGGATCAGGAAGAGCTTTAAGTACAAACGACCTAGGTTATCAAGATTAACGGCACATCAGTTGCATAAAACGCTCTGGTTGCACAATCGTGTCCAATTCACTCTCGTTGCCTGGCCGCCATTATCGCGCACGCGCTTTACTGAGAACGTTCCCGCGTAAACGGGGTAAAAAGCGCGGGAACCGCGTCCAAACAATAATGGCCGCCATTACGCTCTGAATGTTATCTATTGAAGTACTTGCGTTTACAACATTTCAAATGTTCTCATTCTTTGTTCTGTATTACTTTGTTTGATTTTGATTAGTGAAATATGTGAGAGAAAAATATTACAAATATTTCTTTAGCTTTACGCATCGCATATGCACACAGGGTAAGCAAAGAGAACATAGTATAGCTTTCTTGGCTTTACGCCCAATCTCGTTACATGGCGTGTTAAATGGAACTCAACAACGCGCCCTATGTAATTATTTTCCCGAGTGTGGATCAAGCCCACAACTATCGCGTGTACCTACCGACAACTGACGTACATACGAGTATATCAAAAAACCAGTTAAGTGCGAGTCAGGCTCGAAAATAAGCACTTGTAATTTACAAAAAATAAACAGAATTTTTTGTATAGTTTACAATTTGGGCGGAAAATGCTTATCAAACGCTTTACACGTTGTATAAATATTATGTTACTTAAACACTAAATTATCTGCTACAAAAGAATTTGTTGCATCCACCACTGTCATTGAGCCACTAGCAAACAAACAAGACATGTGTAATTACAAAACAACTTTTATTCAATTGTCACATATTTCTTGACTACAGGTGACGATTAATTTTATAAAATGAATATAATATACATTAAAAAATCATTAAGAAAATAATAATAATGCGCCCAAAGCTCTTTCTGAATTTGTGATTTAAAATAGTTGAATGAAGTAAAATATTAACAAAATGGTAAACGGTAACTATGTGTTATATGGTGATAGACCATCTTCGGATTCAGAAATTGTTGACGACCACGTCCAGACCCGAACAGCTGAAAGAAAACCAAAGAGGAAAGCTAGAACAACCAACGAACATCAGCATTTACGAAACCGAACTGAACTGGACAATGAGACAGATGCTGTGAAGTTCGAAAAGAAAATAAAAGAGCCCAGGCTTTTACGTTACGTTCCCACATCGGAAGTCGAGGAGCATTTTGTAACTCAAAAATTTGAAACGTATGACTTGAGACCACCTGACGAGCCAGTGAAGCGACACGCTTTCACAAAAAAGCCTAAAAATCCGGCGGATGGGTCGATAAATTATGCATACTCGCGTTCGAGCAGTAGCTGTAGCTCTCCCAATTTGCCGACCATATCGGAACACGTAGAGCAATACGGAACTTATCGCGTACGCTCATCGAATTCGTCACCTACCGATAATATAATTAATGGGTACGACACGAAACTTGACAAATATTTCTCCAAGCCGAGGGAAACAAAGGCCTTCGCCGTTAAGGTAGCGTATCATAATTTCAGTTGCACAAACTTCATATAGGAAGGCACTTATTGTTCTTTTACATAAATATTTGTGATATGTATGTTAAAGAAAATTCATATATTTTACCTGTTTATGTAATATCAGTTGACAGGGCAATGGTGGTAGATACGAAAATCATGTGTTTCTTATTAACAATATCTATATATATATATTAATTTACTGAAATATGCCACGAGTTGTATCTTTTGTTAATTTTTCACAGATTTTTTAAGTTATATACTTAACATATTGATTATTCTCATGATTAATTATGAAGAAATAAAATATAATTGTATATTAACTAATATCCAGTGTCTAGTGTACAACTTGCATTAAATTTATACGCTACACTTTGTGCGCATTTGGAACGTTTGATTTCCTGCGATGACTGTGCCCACTCTCGAAAGTCCTCTGATAAGAACAGCTTCACGCTGTATCCCGTGCACAGCAGCATAGTCAGAGGGAAGTGTGTTAAGTCATTCCGCTCCCCACTGTCTGCCAAATTCTGGAGGCATTGCGTGTTGAGTGGCGAAACTTAACGCCGAATACGCTTAATAATATGTAATATTTATTAATTCTAAATTAAATAATATCATTACTTAACTAGATAGTTCTTCACAGTTTCCATAATAATCTGCTCATAATGTTGGAATCTAGGTCAGTCCATCCAGCTTTCTCTGAGGTCAGGGGGCATCCCATCGGCGTGTCATCTCAACCTTAAATCACTTAGGCATGATAGGATTACGATACGAATTAAATAGAGTTATGATAAAAAATCCTGTTCTAATTATTATTATAAACAATTATTTTACGAATTCCTATACTTATAGATTGTTGCTGCATTCTTTAAAAAATCTTTATTTTATAATATAAATAATGTTATGTAAACAAAATCTTAATATCACGTGAAAGTGATAGATAATAATATAATAATGACAAATTAATACTAATCACGATGCCGTTAGAATTTGAATACGAACTAATCTAAATATTCTTTTGATGTTGCGATTAACGTCATGTTAGTTGTCTATTTTAGTTGACTTAATGTCATATTTACAAAAGACTTTCCTTTGCTAAAAATAATTTCATTAATAATAATATATGATGTAACTTGTTACTATTAAAGTACCAAAGAGCAGATGGTTTGAATAAATATCACAGTTTACACTTGGCTGTTTCTCGCTTATTATGTTAATAGAATTTTTTAAGGTTCCGCTCGTAAGATCTATGTCATAAATGCTATAAAGATATGATAGCCATCGGTTATTTATATTTCCAAAATAACCTTTGACTTTGATACCTCAAGCGGTTTATACAAATTCTTTTCAACTATATAAAATTATTAGTGTTTTTATACATATATGTACTAGAGATTAAAACGCGGCTTCGTCTGTTTAAGCTTGTTTTTATATTATAGTCAAATGATATTTCTTTAATATAAAAGTATCCTGTCTTTCTTTCTAATATCTGTAAGAGTGTATGCAAAGTTTAATGATAATCGATTGAGTAGTTTTGTTGAGAATAATTGTATGTTTTGTTCCAGGGCTCACATCCAGACAGTCTCTACCGAGTTAGTGGGTCCAGTGGCGGCGGTGCGGATAAAGCAGTCAGAGCATTACGTCTGCTACGATGGCCACTCGCGCTGTTTACCGTCTGCGTCGCACTAGCGGCCTTTGTGTATTTCCTGATGCCAGGTAATAATTAATTTGCATATTAATGTTATATATTATTAATGTACTAAAAATAATCGTTGTTTTTAATTATATGATCGAGCCAACTGGAATTGAAATTTATATAAGTATATTGAACTTGTATAATATATGTATCAGCCATATACAATTTAAAATAAAATTAAATCAGTTTCCCGCTGTGTCCCGCACACAGCAGGGTAGGCAGAGGGAACCTCGTGCTAAGACTCTCCGTTCCCCACTTTCCGCCGAATTCTGGACGCATTGCGTGTTGAGTGTCGGAATTCAACGCCGCGCTTTGCTTAGACACCAGAGCGAAGAAATGAAAAATATAAAATATTTTATGTCCCGGAGTGAGAATCGAACCCACAGCTGTTGCGTTTAGAGTCACAGGCTTGTGCCCCTGTGCTACGATGACATCAATGATGTTAATTCTACTATATAATAAAATATCTTCTCTGAAACGAAATCGAACCCATGAAATCCGTCAAAGCAACCAAAGTATCAAAGTAACCACTATACCAGTTTCATGCAATTATTAAATAGTGAGAAGCATAAATAATAAACTAATTACATATTCTCATCGTTTAATACATATTTTTTAAAACAAGATATTCACTACCTGGTTTCATTAGGTAAGTACGTATATTAAGAGTTATGAAATAGGTATTTTACGTAATAATTGTAATTATTTTGCATGTAACAGGAAACTAACGTTATTTTCATTGATTTGCGTAAAATTCTGGCTGCACATGTGGCTACACATGTGTACCTACGCCATAACAGGTACCCAATATACTCGTATGTATATGATAAAATATTTTTGTTGTCGTTTCCTCTCCATTTCTTTTTATTTTCATTGCTTATTTTAAAATCAATTGGCTATCATTTTACAAAAAAATATTCTTCAATTGAGGTATTGTACAGTTACTTATTAATCAATAGAAAACTCAATAAAAATAAATAATAGCTAAACATGAGGAACGGAGTGTCTTAACGCTAGGTTCCCTCTGCCTTCCCTGTTGTGAGCGGGATATAACGTGAAGCTAAACCATATTGAAACCTAGTAAACGTGAAAATTGACAATATTAATATTGAATCAAGGCAATTAACCAAAAAAAAATAGCAATAGCAACTTTTACAACTTACTTATCCTCGTATGCTTGTGAAAATATGATAATAACAAAAGTGTGATCATAAATAACTTTCTAACCAATTATAGTCCTCCTTTTAAATCTTTGTTAGCTATGGACCTTTAACGATGGCTTTGATCTTCATAAATATTCAGATACTTTCACGCACTGCACGCGAAGGGTTTAACAACAACCACTTTTAAAAGCAGTAAAATTATAATCATATTTTTCCATTATGGTCCAGACGAGATTGCGCAGTCGGATATCCTCGTGTCTTAAGAAGCTTTGTCATGAATTCTCTCTTTCATCATATGAAAGTTGACCTCAACAACTATTGTATTTCTTTACAATGCCCATACCTACGCTTTTTCATTATTGATCAATTGTATATAATTAACATTTTCAGTTACATTGATTGAACCTTATATCATTTTACCTTTAAATATTGAACAAATTATACTGATTAAACTGGATCCTTAACTATCATAACTATAATAATATATAATTAGAATTAAGTTTGAAATAATAATTTCTATTTCATACCAAGTGTATTATCTAATGTCCTTGTTATTAATAGGTTATTTAATATACAATCATATTAATAGCACAACGTAAGAACCAGCCAGGACTGTAACTTTCCAGTTAAGTGTATGTATATTAATGAAATAGTTTCTTATACGTTAAAAACATGGACTATGTAATTAGGCGAATATCCTACTAAATATTATTATATAAATAATTTATGTAATACATTTCACATTTACTCGATTAAGCACAAAATGAGTCTAATTTAAATGTAATTAAAGTAGAAGGCTTGATAATATCCCTTTAGTTCACATTTAAGTCGTATTACTAAAAACTTTAATAGACTTTATTCGTTCAATAATTATGTACATATACTTAAAGTATATTTGTATGTCTTACCAATAACAAGGCTGAATAATTTAATAATTGTATCTATTTAGATAATTTATTTCTAAAATTGATATTGATTGACTCTACAAGCGTGCAATTTACAATTAACTTCATATGATATTTTATCAGCACACCTGCCTGCTATTATGTTCATGCTATAGAATATAATTGTTGCCATATTTGGAAATAATGTAAAATAATATTATAAATGTTCCAATAGAATTAAAAAATGTTAATATATTTATTCATACTTAATCTTAACTTTATATGGATTGATGACATTTTAACCCTTGCCATGGTACTTTTATTTACCACCCGTAGTGCCATAACATTTTCAAACAAACTATCATGCTAGGAAAGCTTTATATGCAATAATTTAATTTATTTTATCAATGCAATGTAAACTATTTAAAACTAAGATTCCTAGAACCTGTCCCCCTAAATTTACATCAGGTGTTCTAAACCTTCAAATTTCTGACGTCATCAGAAAGTGCTCAATACAGTTATTAAACTTTTTAATTTTTTTTATTCTAAATCCGTCCAGTAGTTTAATCGAACAACAGAAAGATAGACAAAAAAATACAACAATATAGAAGATTTTTCGTACCATTTGTACCATTGTACAGAATTATCCCCTATATATAATAGGTTTAATATACATACTTATATATTTATATTTTTAATAATATTATCAAGCGTATAAAAAACAAATATTAGAATTGACTTACAGCATAACAAAAATATATTTGCAATAGGATCTTGTAAATGCAAATACATACTTGGATGATGAAATGTACACATTTTCATTAAAATTAAATAGTAATATATTCTAATATATTATGGCTCGATAATTATATTTCAGAAGTAATATTTCTTGATTTTATATAATTCTAAAATATATTGCAGAATAGGTTGTGTGATAAGGATTAATGACGGTCAGGTCACCGTCGTTACGGAGGTGTGCTAGTGACTTCTTGAACCTGGCTTTCACTGTCTCACCTCTTTACTTCAAGAAATTCTTGTAGTTTCGTCAAATTAAATACGATTCAAATGACAGCTGCATAATTTGGCCATAGGTCATGTACTAGTTCTAGCTATCAACACTACCTACTTGTTATAAACTAACTTCCTTATATTGGGAAAAATGTCAGTATTCAAAATTTATTATTTTATATTATGAAATATTTATTGATATAGGTATATATATAGTAGACAGGGTATAAAATTAAATTAATTTAGGTGTGGGAACCTAATAATATATATTTTTTATCTGTTTACTTATTAAACATTATAAGAACTTTTTATTTTATTCCATTGTTATATATTTTCCTAAGAACTTTCAATTGGCATTGTGAGCCAACTGTTGTCAATTTATAAAATAATTTTATCTGTCGTATCGTATAAGAATAATATGTGATAATATTATTTTCGCAACTTTGTTTAAACAGACTAATGGAAAGAGATCTAATGTAAAAATCTGCATGCACCTATCTGTTTTTTTAATTAAACTTATTTTATATTAGTGATACATATTACATGCATATTTTCTTCTAGAATAGATTACGCCATAATTTCAACGAAATTTCATTCAAATCATGTAAACGTGACGGTTTCGGGTTCGATCTCCGCTCGGAGGAATGCAATATTTAATACGTGCTTAGAGTTCCACTCAACTCAATACGACTTAAGAATTCGGCCGAAAGTGGAAAACGGAGTGTCTTAATGGGAATGCAGCATATCAACACTAGGTTTTCTCTGCCTACCTTGCTATGTGTAGGATACAGCGTTGCCTCGACACCAGAGCGAAGAAATGGGAATATAAACGTAAATAAATATTTCACTTTCTCAAGTAGGGATCGAACCCATAACCGCCGCGTTACAGTCACATCTTTGTGCTCCAGTGAAGTTTCATTTAAGAAATATTTTCGCAGCCAAAC
Source organism: Heliconius cydno galanthus (assembly GCA_036379175.1). Taxonomy (NCBI): domain Eukaryota; kingdom Metazoa; phylum Arthropoda; class Insecta; order Lepidoptera; family Nymphalidae; genus Heliconius; species Heliconius cydno. Next base: position 248,727 of record JAKRZM010000185.1, on the reverse strand, counting down.
CATAAGCCGTAAAGTTTAATACGCTAGCTTAACGTTCAATACATTATATTTTTCATTTATATTTTAGAAATGGCTTCAATATTTTTTTTCTTGATTTCTAGTAAGCCTAGACACTGAAGTGGAGACAGTGAATGCTACAAACTGGGAGGACAGTATTTCTGAGGCGCACAGCAACCTAAATAAACTTCAAGTCAATCCTACCAAGACACCTGCAACAGAAAAATCGCATTCTCGTGGTAAAATTTGCTTTTCTTTCTTTTCTTTCAAATGTAATATAATCGTAGACTTGACGGGTCCTAATAAAGTAAAACTGTTAGAGACTGTTTGTTTTTTGTGTACTGCATGTTTGTAAATTAGTTTTTTCTTTATGTTTTTTGTTTTATATTGCACATTTTTTTGTCACTTTAAATGTTATATGTCGCTTTTTAGTAATCTTATATATTTTAAAATGTCTCATCTCGTATGCAGGTACTAAAACATCAGAAATAGACTTTTACGATTCTGATAGTAAAAATTATGATCTTACTTCAATAGTCGATATTGTGACAGAAAAAAGTAAGAAACGTAAACTACCTATACCTCCCATATTTCCTACCCACATATCTCCAGAGGTTCAGTATGGCAATGAAAAAGCAGATTCAGAAAAATCCCGTTCGCCAAAGTTACTAAAAGTTACTACAACCATTCCAAGCGACTCTACATTGAAACCTCATATAACGCAGAAACCTGAAAAACCATTGGCCGTATATTTTAAAGAAGGCAATGCCTTATCTACAACCACAGAGCCTCCTATAACAGAGAGTATTACACATGCAGAAACATCGAATGATATAATTCATTTTATAAAACAGCAAGCAAATAAAAACATTTTACAATATTCGAAACCTGATCCCCAAATCCATAGAGAAACAATTTCTTTACCTCGAGACGTACAACCCAAGACGAGCACGAGCCAAAATTATGAAAAAGAAATTAATAATCCTCAAGAAGTACCAGAATATTATGGAAGGCCCATCGCTAATGGCAACATCAAGTTTACCTCGGGTCATTCGATGCTTTTTGGCATTTCTATTGAAGATGCAGCAAACATGAAGTCAACTACTCAAAATGCACTTTATAACACACGAGTGTCACCAACTCTGCCCACGTGGCGAGATCGTGATGAGGCTACCACTAAAAAATATCCCGTTAATAGTAATTTTGACGGTAAGTTAGTCTTGGGAAATCAGCCACTAGCTTGTCGCTTAATGGGTTTTATTTTTATTGTAAAAGGTAAAGGTAAATAGCTTTTATGCCCAGATTGTGTTGTAGCTTTCTCATAGTGGTGTATTTTATTATTTGTTTATTTCTATGCACATTGCAATAGGATCATCATACAAGTAAGAAAATCTAAAATGATAATATAATATTAACTTTACTTACAAATTTGTAACGTAATTTACAGATTCACAGTGTCGCTCTACACGCCTTGCTCTCTGCCGTGGTGTACTGCCCTACGACTTGGCAGGAGCTCCTGCCACTGTCAGCGGCGTCGATGTCACAACTTTACTTCCACAAATAGAGTACCTCGTTAGTACCAACTGTAGCCAGAGGGTGAGACACTTCGCCTGCGCTCTTCTAGAGCCAGAGTGTTCTCCACCACCGTATCCAGCAAAGATGCCGTGTTACAACTTCTGCAAAGGTCAGTGTAGCAATTAATTCACAAATTTTTTATTTTAATATTAATATATTTTTATAGCCCCACACTGTATTCCGCATACAGACAGGGTAGGCAGAGGGAACCTAGTGCTAAGACACTCCGTTTCACATTTTCCGCCGAATTCTGGAGGCATTGTGTGTTGAGTGGTGGAACTCAACGCCGCGCTTTTGCCTCGACACCAGAGCGAAAAAATTTAAATATTAAATTAAATAAATATTTTATTTCCACGAGTGGGGATCGAACCCACATCCTATAGCGTTACGCACTAGTGGCCGTGCACCACGAACAGCCTCAAAATATAAATTATTATTCAGACTTTATATTCTACGTAGCAAATATAATCTAAAGCTACTATTGTTGGATAGGTTCAAAAGAAACAAAATTATGAAAAATATTTATAATTCTAGTTCGGAACCATTGCGTGCAATGATGGTTCCGGTTTATAATAGTAGGATGATTTCCATTTATCATTTTTATTTGTATGAGTATGTTTCATAAAAAAATATTTTTTTAGTAAAATAACTAATTAAACCAATTTTTATTAAAGCTATCGTGGATAGCTGCGAAGACATGATACCTGCAGAACTGCAAGCAATGTTTAAATGCAATCAGTACTCCAGCAATAACTGCGCCAACGCGCGCGTACCTTGCTACTCGCGCGAGCTGGCGTGCGGAGACGGCTCGTGCGTGCCGCGCGACTGGATCTGCGACGGCACCAGGGACTGTCCGGGAGGGGAGGATGAAGCGCCATGTGCAAGTTGCGAAGATAATGAATATAGGTATTTTTACTTATACTTTTATTTTATTTTAGGGTTTCGCACCTTAAAAGAAAAAAAATCGGAACTTTTATAATATCACTTTGTTTTCAAGACTATTTATTTCGAAATCGCGTAGAGCTATCAAGCTCAAATTAGTAACAAATATTCAGGTACCTTAGAGCACAAGGATTGCACAAGGATTTGTTTGCATTGTTTTTGCTGCATTTTGTACGAAATTCGTGAAATTTTATTTAGTGTTTATTGTCATTCCATTTACCTCCAATTATGTATGACATGTGGCACAAAGTGAGAATTTACAACACAAATAAAGGAAAAAATGCAAAAAAACTATTACAAGCTTAAAATTGTCCTTAATTTCATACAAGACTACGTATGGCCGCAAATTTAAAATTTTTATTTTTTATAAATTATACCCGTTGAATCATAATTCTGAAATTGGTACGGAACCCTCAATTGGCGAGTACGATTTACATTTGACTTGTTTACTTTCAAGCACATATATAGCACCAGTAAATAAATGAAAGAAAGTTTTGTTATGGTACGCCATAAATTGCTGTAGCTGACGCTGCGCTATATAACAACACTCAACTATATCATTTGAGTGGTCATAAAAAACATATAAACCTTTACTCACCTAAATTATTAGGTAATAAACGAATATAAAATGTATATTCTCGGAACATTTAAGTTTCACTTAAGCTTAAATCTATTTATCTTTTCAGATGCGATTCTGGCTTGTGTATTACTAAGAGGTGGCTTTGTGATGGATATTCAGATTGTCCAACTGGTGAAGATGAGCATGAAGACATGTGCCATCAGAGGTCCAGCTTTAGAGCACTTGGTGATGAAGTAGAAGTTGAAGAACCTGGAGAAGAATTGGCTGGGTCTGCACCTGCACCTTCTATACGTAAACCCAATAGACTACCAATATATGAAAGAACTCAAAGTATACGTAATGGTAGGTTGAATTTTATATGATTAGTTACCGCAATGATAAACAGGAAAAGTTCAAAATTGTAATAAAATAATGCAGTTATTGAAATATAATTATAATTATCGAGTGTAAGCATATTTTATTACAATTTTTTTACATCATCAGTTTCCTTTTCTCAGAAGTACATTTGTACCTATATATTTTTACGCCAAATTTAAGATTCAAGGCTAACGATTTTTTAAATTATATTTTATGTATAACGTGTATCTATATTTATGAAATATTTATATTACATGTTACATGCATTTACATTTCAGGAGAAAATGACAGCAGTAAAGAACTACTAATGACTAGTGACAGCAGTAACGCGTTTAGACGTAACTATACACGACGACCATCGTTATCGCGCTTAACACCGTATAAACGACCAAAACTTCTAGATACCAAGCTTCAAACTGAATCAAACGAAGAAACTATGACAAATAAACCAATTAATAGAAGAACTACACCTAGAATTGAACAAACCAGTAGAAAAGAAGAAACTAAAGAAGATTCTGCTGAAGGCATTGATACAGACGATTTAGGATTATTTGGTGATATTAAGAAGAAAAATATTAATGATACAGAAAGATTTACAAAACCTAAACAGCAAAGATCAATGCATAGAACTACCACAGAAGTTATACCTAGCACTGATGCAATTCGCTTAGATAAGACGAAGAATCAATTTGAGAAAGTAATCGATGGATCGGCAATGTTGAGGGTAATTGTTTATTATATTTTTTTGATATTCAAATTCATATTTAACAATTATGCTAGAAATATATTATTTATTTTAATAAATTTATTCCGTCGAATTTATAGAAAGTTTAAAAGACGCTTTTAACCATTTTAACCATTCAGTAAAATACCTATAATATAAAATGTTTTAAAAGTGAGATTTATGACAATCGTGACTGCGTGATGCTATCTCCATAAAAATATATACAGTAAAATAGGTGAAGCTAAAATCACTTTATTTTGTAATCATTACGAAACGTGGTCTGTACATTTTGTTAAATTTTTCTGGATGACTATACTCATATACCTATACATATCTTATTTTGTTAGTTGACCTAGAATTCAGACATATATCACATATCTCTAGATATGTTATTCCTAAAATGTTCCCCACTATGGTAGCATGGCAAAGCCCATCGATGAATTCCGCCAACCAACCCGCAATGTCTCGAAAATTTAGTGGAAAGTGAAGAACGAAATGTGTTAACACTAGGTTCCCTCTGCCTACACCAAGTGAAGCAAAAAATAATAAAAAAATTGTAACATTCACAATATTGACGACATTACATCCTAATTACACTTGTATTGCAGAAAGCAGCCAAAGAACAGCAAGTTGAATCACAAAACACCAAGGACTCTGAAGAGGCAGAGCCCGCGGCGATGCAGTCGAGCGCGCACGCGTCGCCGTGCCCCGAGCACGAGCTGCGCTGCGTGGACGGGCGCTGCATCGCACTGGCGCAGTTGTGCGACGGCACCGTCGACTGCTCCGACCACGCTGATGAGGATAACTGCTTTACGTAGATATTAGGGCACATGTAAGTATTTCTTTTGAAAGTTAGGCAGGTGTTGTTCGTTGGTGAAAGGTTAACTTTATAATTAAATAAAATCATCTAAATTCAATTAAATTTCACTAATGAATAATACAAAACTCTACATTACTTAAAAAACAATTCTATTTTATATAAACAAATATTATAAAAAATAAAAGAAATACTCTATGCGACACTCAGGCTATATACGTGAAGAAGGATCAGTATTTATTAGATAAATTTAATAAACACGGACAAAGATTAGGTATTTTTTATATGTGATGTTGAAATTTCACCAATGAACATAACAAAAATATATGAAAATAATATCTTTGAATATGTAACTAACTAAGATAATTCCACTTGTGAAACTGCACTGGCATATATAGGTACATATAAGTGTAATATTCATTATATTTTTATATTAATTAAGTTTTATGAAAAAGATATTTTAGCTAAAACTAAATAATATGAGGCCATTCGTGGCGTAGGGGCACAAAGTGTGATTGTAAGCGCGACTGGTTGTGGGTTCGATCCCCACTCGAGGCAATGAAATATTTATTTAAATTTATATTTCCAATTCTTCGCTCTGGTGTCGAGGCAAAAAACACGGCGTTGACTTCTGTCACTCAACCTGCAATGCCTCTAAAATTCGGTGAAAATTAGGGAACGGAGTGTCTTAACAATGGGTTCTCTTCTCTCTGCCTATCCTGCTGCGTGCGGGATACAGCGTGAAACTGATGTTAAACTAAAAATGTATTTCTTGACCAATGGACAGTCCCCCGGTTATGTACTTAAGTATTTAAAAATGTGTCATTGAAACTGACACCTTATGAAATGAAAAAATTAAAGATTTGTATAAAAAAATATTATCTACTTAAAAATATAAAAATAGTTACGAAGTGCCTTCTAACTTATCGTCAATAGTTCAAGAAGTAACATTTCTTTTTATTTCAATGCAGGCGCTCGGCAATATTACCGTACTATTAATAATTAAAGCCAGTGTTTTATTTATTTATTTTTGTACATACTATTTTTATATTTTAATAAAAGTAATAATTCAGCATAAATTAAATAATTATGCATAATTTTAACGATTTATATATTAAGCATTTTATAACTAAAACTTAGAATTTCTATAATTTCAAGATAAAGTTTCCAGTAAGGGTTATATATAGTAAAATTATAAAATTATATTAAGTAAGCTGTGATAAAGCAATGCATGTTATTGGTAGAGTAAGATTTAAGTTGAGTTTAAGATGATAATATAATGCTAAGAGTCTCATAATTGACAATTAAAATATTTTATTATAATTTTTTAAATTTACATTTTTTTTTTTAAAAAAGTACCTACTAGTTGCCCAGTAGGTACTATGTAAGGATAAACATAGCTGTCAAATTCAATATAATGTGCTTGCCATACAATAAATTTGCTATTTGAATTATTATGAACTTTTTCCTATTTAAAATTATTAATTATTTAAAAATTATACATTAACTGTAAGTTATTTTGTAATATTCATATTAGAAAATTAAAATGCTCCTAGCATTATATGAGTAGGTATATCATAGTGTAGGTATAATATTTAAAATATAATTTTATTTACGATTTTACGTTTTAATTAGTATTATTAAATTTAGCGCTTTAGCTTCCATAAATTTAAGTTATAAGATATAAGATTTTTTTTTAATATAATTAGTTTTTCGTGTAAATATTATTTATTGCTTTTATTTTTTATTGGCTGTTGATTTGTAAAAATTGAAATCACTAGAAATTTAAATTGAACTAAATTGATTGTAATTTTTTTTATAATAATCCAAAGTAACGTCATAATACATAATGTTATTTGTGATAAAGACAATACTTTTGAAATTATAATAATGGAATTAGATATAATATATAATTAGATATTATAGTTATTTTATAATTCTTTAGCAATGTAACATTTTTTGTAATTTTGATACTATAATAAATTATCTTATGCCATGTTCGACTCTAGTTTCTCTTGTTAACCCTTATCTTCATTTTGCATAGTATACTATACATACAACTTTATAAAAATATACGATCGCTATAAAATAATTTTNTAAGGTACACGTGATATTTAACTGACCTACCATAAAAATGTTTTAATGTCGCAAATTAAATTGTCTACAACTTTGTTCCTATTACTTTTTTGTGAATTGAAAAATAGAAAAGTTATAAACGGTAATTTGTACAAATTTTAAGCTTTTTTTGGGAATAACTTACGTACATATATAGGTACACCTTTATCTTTAGTGAAGTCTGAGACCATACCGAATTAAAATATCTATCTAATTTAAAATTGATTGTTTAGTCATTCAATACGCCATGAATTCATGGAATCCCAAAATAATTACAGAACCTACTAGTAATTAGATTCGTACTTCCTTAGAATTGCAAATTTTAACGATAAAAGCATGTCGCCGTTTACGCTGTGTGATCTAACTTAAAGACGATGACTCACGTTTATATTTACACATTTTATTCGACGGCGTTTTAATAAAATCAGATACAACGCGCTAGAGGCAAATCGTGGCGCAGTGCCATAAGCGTAAACGTGACAGGTTGTAGATTCGAATCCCACTCGAGGAAATAAAATATTTAATATTTTCATTTATTGGCTCTGATATCGAGACAAAGCGCGGCGTTGAGTTACGCCACTCAACACGCAATACTTGCAGAATTCGGCGGAAAGGGGGAGAGGAGTTTCTTAACACTAGGATCCCTCTAATTACCTTGCTACATGTGTGATATAGCGTGAAGCTGAAAAAAATACAACAAGCGAAAATCTTGTCTAAAATTGACACATAGCTTCCTTCTCAAAAAATTCCAGAAACATCAATGACCTTACACAGTTAGATTTGGCAAGGTATTTGAGTAGGTATATAGTTTTTCATTCACAGAATCCAGTGGTTACGTCATCGATGTTGCTATTTTTGCGCAAGTCAAATTCGCTTGGACTGCAAGTCGATCTCCTTGTTTTTGTTATTTTTGTTAAGTCGTACTTGATTTTGAGGCCGTATCGTTTCCTGTATATAAATGATTGAATTAATAAGAATTTCGTATTTATAAATAAAACTTGTGAATCTTTTGCAATATATATATTTTTTATAGTCGTACTTAAATAAGACAAAATTCAATTTTTATTTCTGTAATACCATTAAATAAAGCATTATAGCAAAAATATCAAAAGATCAAATTTTTACCATCGATAAGGACAGGAAATAAATGATCACCATTTTGTTAAATTGCCAAATAGGGGAAAGGAACATGTTATTAAATAGATTCACTTCGTAGGTATGTTTAACATCAAGTAACTATGTATGTACCTTAATGATGATATATATCATTTTGATGTAAAATAATAAATTGTTATTAGATATTATTTCATAATTAGTAAGGGCATACTCCATACTAAATTTGAACAGAATTGTGCTAAACTAAGAGCAGTCAGCAGACCAAAGTCTTTTTCCTCAAATAGCTCAAACTTAAAATGAGGTCTCATTCTCAGTTCGTTAACTTCCTTACTCGTAATTTTCATAAAATCCTAGTCATTCTATGAGCATTTTAATGTCTAGACATAATGTAACCATTACAAAATCTTCACATAATTCTGTATTAAAAATATCTTTTGACATTTATAGAGATTACCTACTAATGGTTCGCAAGTTAAGCTTGTTTCTTAATAGTTACAAGTGTTCCAGTAATATTTCGTAAGACAGTAGCAGAGTTAGGTGGCGAGTGTCATCGACCGCTGGCTGGTAGAAAGCTGTGAGTCAGAGGCCGGCCGGAGTAGCTCGGAGCTCGGGGCTGCCTTGACAACACCGTTGCACCTCCACCATAATACTTGATGTTGCGAATGCAATTTTTTTACTTGATTTGTGTACGTGACATTTAAAATTAAGTACCTCTAGTCTTTATGTATTGTACTTGGATCTGATTTCTACGCTACAAATTGTATGGCACTAAAATTAATAATGTAACTTTGTACAACTTGTTTATAATTAAATTAGTAAATTAAAGCACTTATTTTTAGAACATATACCTTATATCGTCCTTTTTATTAAAAGATAAAATTGTACGGATTACATTTGATTGATCAAATGTTATAAGTTTACACTTAACTAAAAGTAGCAAATCAACAACCCCTTTTTAATAGAGAACGGAGCAACTCTTTTACGCTTTATAACGCAAAGTTATTTTTAAATTGAACACAAATGTGATGATTCATAGCTTAAGTACCGAACAGCAACAGATAGTGTTGAAAACTTAGAACTTATTTACTTTTTGCAACATAAGTAGTATAACCTAATCTTTAGAAATCAACAAAGTTGTATTACTTATAACCATTTAAATGATTGTAAGAGTTAGAGATGACCTATGTCATGAAACTTTTAGACTTGAACAGAGCCACTAAAGAGGTAATTAATCTTGCCAAATGATTGCGCTCTATCGACTTATTGCTATAGACGCTACTAGAATTTATGCTTCTATAAAAGGATTACGGAATCACCTGTTAGCATAATTGTGCTTTACAAAGGTTAATTCTATGTATGCAGCGTCATATTAGTAAGCAGGATGTTGGTAAATTAAATGTAATATTATTGTACAAACTATATCTCTATCAATCGTATGTCGTTCTCACACTCTTATTTATTTAGTACATTTCATTCAGTTATGTTACAATGCATAAATAATGGTGGGATAAGTCAGATCCACGTATAATAATATTAAGCAAATTTACTTAGAAACAGATATCATATCATATTCCTATTGCTATCACCATTCGATCACTTAGAACAAAAAAAAGAGAAATTATAAACCTCTCCTGTCGTCTGCCTGTCTATGTCGGTATCATCTATCCATACCCATGTATGGTGTAGAAGCGATGCCGACTACGAGTAGGCGATGTCGCTTGCAGACAGGTTACAAGAACGCGAACGAAAGTAAATAAACATTGCATTCACGAGGTAAACAAACTGCAGGAACCAGTCCTTATTGCAGTATATTCGACATTCTAAATATTAATAAACAGACAGAACACTTATTAATTATTTATTAATAGCGCCCCGTCCGCGGCTTTACACGCTTGAACTATACGATTGTATTATTTAACTGTATTTCGGAAAAACTGTTATTCACTGAATAAATTGTAATTTAAACCTTATAATACCTTATAATATTTTGTTATAAAATATTTATCTGGGTGGTGGGTACTCACGCGCAATATATGTGTTTATCGAGTAAGCCGCAATCCCGAGAGGATTCCGGGATAAATAAATCATATTTGTTGGTCAAGAAGCCCTTTGTTTTCTAATAAAAGTCCCATAAAAATCAGTTAAGCTATTCTAGAGATTATTCTGGACAAACAGAAGGACAGATCGATAGACAAAAAAAATCGTTAGTGTTTTACTTTTAGTATCATGTAAACAATTATTTGCACTTTGATACAGACATACAGACATTCAAATTCATTCACGTTATATTCTTTAACGTGAACGAATTTGAATTTTATATATTTAACGTTTATATATTCTTTTAAGATTTAGATTTTTTTATTAGATATTTGTAAATATACATATGTGATATGTACAATCTACATAGGTCTGATGTGTTTTATTAATTAGCATTTACATGTATCATTCTTTGGTCGTGCAATGATTAATTATTGTATTATAATTTATAATGATGATTCATTTTAAATTATGTTTGTTGTTGCTATTGTTGTTCAAATTAAATACGGCCCCTATTTAACTACCTAGTAATTAAGCAACTATCATATTGTTTTTTTCTTCTATTATTTAAATAAAGAAAACTATAGTTTAAAATATTAATACGAAAACACCAAGTAATAAAAGTAAAAGGTGTAAAATTTTATAGATGTCAATATGTAAAAAATAAAATACAACTTACGAGCTTATTCAACGTCCTTACCTTATAAGGACGTGGCTTTGACTTTAGTTAAAATCGCAAGAATTTAATTATAAATCGGTCGCTATAAGTAAGTTACCTGCAATGATTGTAAAATAAGAGTATATGATTAAAACAAATATGTACTTAAAGATAAAAAATACAAATTAACACAACACAAAAAAGTACATTAATTTGTCATTTTTGCTAATTGGAATACTATATTTAATTATTATACTTACATTTGTAGCTATGTAGGTAACTAAAGTAATTTTGATATAAGTACATTAAATTAGTGAGATGCCCGGGGCCTTGCCTGTTTGGACTACACTGATAGGTATAGGTAATATGCATGTATTTATACATATAAATCTAAGTATCTCTTGAATCACATTTGCTAGGGAAAATCGCATTTAAATCAAATTATTTTCTCCACATATTATTAAATAGAAGCTTATATACATATATTGTGTTAATAATCCAATTCTTAAATCATGTCAATTATATATTTATGAAATAGGAACAAGTAGGTTGATAAAAATATTTGCAGAGCTAACACCACTTAACATGTATCTGGCGTTATTTACCATATGAAATAATATAATAACGATGTTGTGTTGTGCTTGTGCATGTGAGGGAATGTGTACTACTTATGGCATTGCTGAACTGAGTACGCTGGCTGGTGATTCATTTCTCGGAATTGACCTTGCTATGAGTCATTCGCTGGAAGGCAGAGTCGGGGATACCGCGCCTGTCTGCCGGTTGCTTTCTAGACGCTCTCCGTTCACTGTGAACGCTTTTATGGATAAATTATTTAGTGTAAACTCTTATTTTATTTGATTAATCGAAATGTGCCTTTTAAAAAAATATTGTATTAATGAATAGTTCGTATATTGCATACACTTGAATATTTGTAAATATTTTTGTGAGTTTCCGAAGTTGGATATCATGATAACAACCATGACGTCATTCATATTGTTGAAGGTAAGATTCTTGAAATAAATAATGATTTTATTTATTATTTAGTATTTCGCAAACGATGTCGCATAAATTCGATGATTAAGTAAAAAAATAATAATCAGTTTCTTATTTGACCAAACTAGATATTTGACGTTTGACGTTTACATTTATGCTACACAAATAAATGTCAAAGCAATATAAGAATGCTCTATCTCTTTTTAACACGTTTTAAATTAGTTTTCTGCGAAAGAGATGAAAAAAATTTATCTAGAATTTAAAACTTTTGGTTAGGCGAAGTTATTTGCTATAGGTTAGAAAGAAATAAAAGACAAAGTTGTTGCTTGATCTCTTTATTGGGAATTTGGTAATCGTGTATTTACATTTCCAGCATAACTTTTAAATTTGTTTATTCGACAAAAAATACGTATTCAGACTTGGAATGCAAACTTTAATTGTTAAATAGTGTGGTGACATTAATAACAAAAATTACAAAAAATTTGGATCATCTGTAGTGGTGTAATGTGAGTAGTGACATTTGTTGAACAAGTTTCAACTTTTCAGACAAACTCTTTTTTATTGAGGATGAATACAGAAGACAATTTAAACTGGTTTCATGGGAAAATATCACGGGAAACTGCGGAGAAACTTTTGAAAGAAGGTAGGTTTTTGTCATGATATATAAATATGGGCCTTTGTTTGTAAATTTTTGTTGACAATTATTGTTTTATATTTCAGACGGTGAAGATGGTGTTTTCTTGGTACGCGAGAGTAACTCTTCACCTGGAGACTATGTACTTTCTGTTCTATATCAGGTATCTTTTATTTTTTGTTGTTAAAATTAATGCTTCTAATTTCTTTAACTATTTAAATTTCAATTATAAGTACAGACAAAAAAAATGTTTTACTGTTATTGTTTGCATTAATTATTTTTATTATTTCTTTTTACCATAATATATACTTATATTTTAGGAAGAGGTAGTACACTATCAAATTAGAAGACATGGTGAAGATGCCTTCTTTTCTATCGAGGAACACACCACAGTGCATGGTTTAGATACATTGATACAACATTACCGAGGGGATTCTAATGGTCTTGTTACAAGACTATCAGTTGTGTGTAAAGGAAATCCACCACCCCATGAGTCAAGAACTCAGGGCACAACTAATCTTTTACACAGGTAAGTAATTCTAAATTAAAAAATACTTAGATAACCATTTTCACTTTTAATTTAAAATTATTTTTATCTTCATATTATATCTCACATTTAGCAGTGTAAGCAAAGAAAACCTAGTATTGAGGCACTGTTCTTGAAATTTTGCATGTTGAGTGAAGTGAAACATAGAGAAGTGGGCAATCCTCAACTTCACTACTATTTACTTGTTACCAGAGCAAGGAAATGAAAATAATTCATTCCCCTGTGAGGGAATCAAACCTACAACAATCACATATTATAGTTAAATTCTGCGCTGCTAATGAGCTAAATAAGAAATAATGTAAATACTAATTGGATTAACTAGCTAGCTTAAAATTTCTACCATTTGAAAGATATATTTTTAATGATAATAATTTATCATTATATCCTGTTGATAGTCAAAAAGTAATTCACACCATTGGTTGTTACAATGATGGATTTTTTTTAAATGCCCATATTAAATGACATATTCATGATCTTTATACCATATAAAACAAATATGCTTCTCTTAAACCATGGAATGGATTTTATTATGGTTTTTACAGATTAAAATAAGGATAAATATAGTTATAATAAATACTTGCATATTATATATAATATTATTGTAGACCTGGATAAAGCTATGTGTTGCACTAGTTTATTATTTTTTCTATTTACATATATCATAAGTAGAGAGAAGGTTATGTTTGTTTCTCAACATTCCATGCAAGTCTGTGTGAAATTGTTTAGTGTGATTGTCAATAACAATAACAGTTGAAGGAGGAAGTCCTATTAAGAAGTGAGCCACACAAATTGCCCTTAATTTTTCTTTGTTGTTTTATTGCTTTATGTATGAATAGATAGCTTGATAGAGAAGGGTTCTAAATATCTAACGTAAATAATATAACATGTACAGACAGAAAGCAGTTATAACTTTATTATGTATACTAGTGAATTGCGTTCGCGCTAACGCAACATTCAAAATAGATTATGTATTTCTAAAAAAAGTATTTCTTTTCCTAAGTGTGCATTAAAACTTTAAAAATATTAAAAATATTTAATAAATAGCATTCTCTCTTGCCAAATGATAATTCTAAGTACACTGGCAACGCACCTGTAGCTCTCTGGTGTTGCACGGGGTCGTGGGCGGCGGTGATCACTTACCATCAGGTGACACGAACGCTCGTTTGCCTTATCTATTTCATAAAAACCAAATTGTTTACTCCGAGGACAGATAGAGAGAACTGATTCATAGATATATATAGATTCGCAATTTGAATTTTTGGCAACTACCAAATTAAAATATCCTCGTCTGAATAGTTTAAGTTATTAGCCCCCATATCAAGACATTACGTTAAAGATTGACGTCTTTAACAAACGATTTAGCACCAATTGGTTTCCTACTGTACACACTGTATAAGATGTAAAATACAAATTGAGCAATGAAAAGAAATTGGCATTGGAACAGGGTATTGGCCTTTAAAGTTTTACTCGTATTGTATTCTGTAGGTGATGAGCAGTAAACAGTGACGAGCTTATTGATAATTTCCTGCTGCCTCTGCCACTGTGAGACAATGGCTATTCAGAATAACAGCAATTTATAGATTGATTACAAATAATAATACATAAATTACCGATTGTTTATCATTTTTATTCTTTTCTAAATATTGGAGAATGGCGATTGTAGGGCGTACTGTTAAACGCGCGAAAATCGATTGACCTATCACTAATTCACTATGCCCTATAATTATGAGAGAGGTGAAGATAAAATAAAAAAACAACATATTAGGTACAAGAAAATTCTAATAGTATTGTATCTACTTATGCAAAGTTTGTGTATTTCATTCTTAATACAAAAAAAAGCTATACATTTATAAAAAAACCTACTTCGATTCTAAACATCTTCAATCAATTCTCAATCTGTGATTATCTTTTAAAAATTAATATGCGAGACGCTATTGAAAATAAACACAAGTGAATATTAAGTTTAACCTTGACGCTTAATATGGCGGATTATCATAAAAGTCATGCTCAAAATCCAGATACTAATCTCAAGAGCAAACAGCGTCAACGAATGGTAAAGTAATTAATGAATCATTAACATAAACATAATGAGTCACTGTTAAACAGATGTATCTCCAATTGTTGCTATGTTATTGTCATAAGAACATTCTCAAGATATGAGTAACCAAAAAAAGTATGTGTCTCATATATATTTTTAGAATATAATTCATATTTCGTATACAATAAAAATATGTGAATTTTTACTGGGAATTTAAGTAATTAAAAATTTCGATGGGAGCCATTGTTTTTACTCACTGGATACTTATATTACCTATATCATTTTTGTCTTTATGACTTAATTTAATTTAAATATATTATAATATATTTAAGTGGTTTTTTTAGTAAAATGTAGATCGTAATATTCTTCGTGACATTATGTGAAATCTAGGATAACTAAATACTTTTATATTACTTTACAAACTCTACTACTATTATAATAATTAGACGCAGTTAAGGTTCAGCTTTTGAAGAATCAGCTGTAAAATTTTATAGAAACAAAATAATAAATTCTATTGTGTTCGTGAGGCGTTGTCTTACGCGATCTTACGGGATTGTTTTTTAAGTAAAGCTTAAACAAAATGCTTGAATATTCTACCCTGTATTGCAAATTTTGCATTATTGATTTTTTTAATATAATATTAACACCCTTAAATATATTTTTAAGACAACGCTACATTGAAACATTTTTAAGATTTTTTAAAAATTATTAACATATTTTCAAACATTTTATTTTCCAGAGCAACAGAGGCCGGTGATTACAACATAGTATCTAAAATGCTAGATGGTGGTTATCGTAGTCGCGACGCCAAGAACCAAGACGGACAGACGGCGGTCCACATCGCAGCCAGGGCCGGCCGGGACAATATACTTGCGAAACTTATTGACAGCGGGGCTACAGTCAATGTGCGGGATTCCTTTGGATATACCCCTTTACATGTAAGTTTGATAATCTCGTCTTTATTTACGTCGAAATGTAGGATATAGGTATGGCATCACTACAGCTATTTATCTTTATTAAAAACGTTCGATGGCCCCAGTTTAAATCTAAATGATCGCCGCCACGTACGAAAATTACTTTGTATTTCTTTTTTTTAACAGTTGATCGATCACAGTCAACATGGGTATAATTTTGAAAACTGCTCACTCAAGTAGATGGAGCCCAAAGATTAAAAGACTTTGGGAACAGATTGAGATTCTGATTGAGATTATATGAGCTCAAATAAAAATTGACTTGAATTGAATATTAATGAATTCTTTCTCTGAATAAAATATTTATATTTTTTATATGACAGGCGGATTAAAGACAGTTCTCTATTTCGTAAGAGCAATATACAGATAAAAATGTAAATTATTTTTTATTTATAAATTATTTATTTTATTTCCACAGTACACGTGTCAAAACAATTTACCCAGTACAACGGAGTTGCTCATAACGAAAGGAAATGCAAACTATCAAATGCGACACGCGCCATCCGGCAAAGTGCCTCTACATGAAGCAGCGCAGAGAGGACATATTGAATGTATTAAGGTGAACTATTTTATTTAAACGTCAGGGTATTTTATTTACATTCTTATCAATATTGTAAAATAGTAGGATTTTTTTTATTGTCCCGCCAACTTTTTGTATTAAGATTTGTTAGAAATAACGGTAACTTATTCCTTTCTTCAAAGATACATTTTCTTAAAGTATAATTCGTTGTATCGACTTTGAATCCAATATCCAATCTTTATTTTGTTGTCCTTTTTATTTGTATATGTATACAATGAAATGGCAAAATATGTTTTTTTGTTCTACAAATTATAAATAAATAAATTTATATGTATTCATAGGTACTATTAAAACTGAAAGCCCCAGCTCATCCCCGAACATTAGCTTACGACACACCCGCACAATTAGCGAAACACAGTGGCCATACTGAATGTTACCATTTACTAAGTAAGTTTAATAAATTTATACTTAAGAAACTCTTGCAAAAA
This sequence comes from Heliconius cydno galanthus, assembly GCA_036379175.1. NCBI lineage: Eukaryota > Metazoa > Arthropoda > Insecta > Lepidoptera > Nymphalidae > Heliconius > Heliconius cydno. The sequence goes on along the minus strand of JAKRZM010000185.1, from coordinate 231,618 downwards.
TATATTTTAATTGTGCTTTTATTAGCTCCTCCTGTATCTAAGTCCTATATATATGTATCACCCTGTGTATGAAGACATCTTGTTATTTTCGATACACAATTTTTCATTTGCTATAATCCAATAATCAAACTATATTTTCGTTAAAATTCTTAAACGTTCCTTTTTAAAACAATTTGCTATCTTAAAATATTATACATTTTTATAATATATATTTGGATATAATACAATACTTAGTACGATTTTAACATTAGACCTACCCTTGCAGAAAATCACATTCCCGACCAACCAAACACAACAAAAAGTCAATGGTACCATGGAACCCTAAATCGAGAGGAAGGAGTCAAAATATTAGAGGAATATTGCAAAATACACAATTTGCAGGACAAAGCTTCCGATGGAGTGTTCCTAGTGCGGTACAGTGAAAGGAACAGAGGCGCGTATGTCCTTACAATGCTCAGTGAAAATACGCCTTACAACTTTATTATTAGGAAAGAGGTAATTTAAAACAGTTATTTATTTTTGCTTCACCTTGTATCTCACATATAACATGGTAGGCAGTGGGAACCTTATTGTAAGGCACTCTGTTCTCCATTTTCTCATTTAATTTTTATATTTGATATATTAGAGAAAAGCCATTTTGACGCAGTGGTATGACCTGCATGGTTATAGGTTCTATCCTTATTTAATTATTCAAAATTAATAATGTATATTGTTAATCAACAATATTACTAAGATATTTTCATAAATTAATGTAAATATTATCCTTTTATCAATATTACAGAATGAGTGGCTGTTCATAGACGACGGTCCGTATTTAGAATCGCTAGAGAGACTGATAGAGCACTACGGCACTGTACCCGACGGCTTGCCAACAAAGCTTACTTCACCCGTGTCTCCTAAACCTAAGCCGCCATTGCCTGAGGTCAGTATCTATCATATCAGTATTTATTTGTTTATCTGTCTGTCACGCAAATTTAGATTTTTCGAACTCTTAACACCCTTCCCACCTTGTGTGACGTTACTAAACTTTTGTTTATTCGTAATTAGCTAATAATCTGTAATGATTTATTTTGTATTTCAGTTTTCAACTATGCCACGAACAAAAAAATCTTCCCCAAGCCGAGTTCTCAACCAGTCACTGTCGCTAGTCAAACATGATATATTGAATGACACACAAACATCCCTAAATAACAACGCTTTTGAACTTCTCACAAGAAATTTATCGTTTTCCTCTGATTTCAATAATGATAGTTTAAATAATAATGACGATTGTCAAGACAATGATACTTACAAAGTGCCAGTAAATAATAGTGCGGTAGTTTCATTAGTGGAAAATTATAACGAAATATCAATTGACTCTGAAGGCCAGCTGTCCACATTGCAAGGTAATTGTAATATATATTTTTTAGCTTACTACTAGATATAGATAAAGTGAAGGTAGTGTCAAGACACTACATTCACCGCTTACCGCCCGTACTCAAGTTGAGTTTTCGGAACTCACGCTGCGCTTTGTCATACATATGAAATAAAATTAATTAATTCTCATAATAGGGAACTGAACCTACAATCGTCGCGTTTATAGTCTCACTTTTACAATGTCTTTTAATTCAGTACATATATATAATTAAAAAAAAATACGGAATGTCTCGAAAGTAAAAGGAACTATTATTATTGTTTGCTTCTGTCTTATATTCATACATAATAATTAACTATAGGCTCTATAACACATTTACTGTTCATTGATTTCAGAATTTATACCATTCAGCGAGCTAACATTAGAAGCGGTATTAGGCAAAGGTGAATTTGGTTCTGTTCATCGAGCAGTATACACTCCCGCGGATTCGAATCCCGTACCAGTAGCCGTGAAGACCTTGCACGTACAGCACACTGATACCAATAAAATGGAGTTCCTGTCCGAAGCTAAAGTGATGATGTCGTTACGTCATAAGTGTATTGTACGGCTGATTGGAGTATCTTTAGTAAGTTTTTGTAAATCATTCTAATCAATACATAAAATTAAAAAGTAAGCAATTACTGTCTGTATATTAGAGAAATTATCATTGCGGACATTTATTTAATAGAACCCAAAACATTGTTTTAAATGTTTTGCCTTTTTCTTTGTCTGTTTGAGCACGCTAATATTAGAAGCGGTTTAACTTGTTTAAATACAGTTTTTTGGTGAGCTTCCCTTAACAATGTTTGTTTTATTTCAATCGGTTCATAAATCGTAAAATCAATATAAATGATTTTGTTTGACTAAGGTATCGTAAAATAACAATGTTTTATTGATTGACTAAATTGACTCAAAACTAAAGTTTGTGTCAGTCAGTCATTTGTAAAGTTTTTATCCGAAAGTTTGTTAAAATAATAATGTTATTAGAACATGAAAGCAATTCAGATTAGTAAGTAAATAAGTCATACGCTGGTACCACTGGGTCACGACGTCCTAGGCTGTAAATTAATTAAAAAACTATTGCAGGGTCCCCCTCTAGCCATGGTACAAGAGTTAGTACCACTCGGCTCATTACTGGAATACCTCATCCGCCATGGTCGTGGAGTCACAGGTTCAAATACAAGTGTGGGGGCTGCGCCGGGCTATGAACTAAGGTTGTGGGCGTGGCAGGTGGCCGCCGGCATGCGGTATTTGGAAAAGAGGCGATTCGTCCATAGAGATCTGGCTGCAAGGAATATATTGTTGGCTAGCAGGTTTGTTTGTTTTTTTTAACTTCACGCTTTATCGAAAATGGAGTGCGAAATGCTACGGTCTTTACGGTCTCTTGACGTGCCCAAACCACCTAAGCACATTCTTTTTCATGTATGAATTAAAATTTCCACTTATTTTTTTTGAAGCATTGAATGAAAAAAAGCCAATTAAATCATCTGATTTATCAAGTGGGGAACAAACGTCGTTTACATCACCTTTAATAATTTCGGTATCTAATATGGGTTCGGTATCAAACAAATACTTTTCATATTTCGCAGACATCAAGCAAAAATCAGCGATTTCGGTCTGTCCCGAGCTTTATCCACGGACAGTTCATATTATAAAGCGAGTCGCGGAGGCAAGTGGCCGATCAAGTGGTACGCACCGGAGTCCTACAACTACGGCACGTTCAGCCATAAGAGTGATGTCTGGAGCTACGGAGTTACATTATGGGAGATGTTCTCCTATGGGGAACAGCCTTATGGGGATATGAGGGGTATTGAGGTGAGATGGGTTTTTTATTTTTATTCGAAGATAGTGAGGTATTAAGTTCAACCATTTAACACGAAATGTCTCGAATTCGGGAGTACTCTAAGGAGAAACTCCTTTATAGGGATAGGGATTTTAGAGGGATATAAGGAATAGCATTGAGATCATTATTTTATCTAATATATTGCCATGATTCTCTACATTTGCTTATAATTTAAATCATTATACAATTATATTTTTATGAATATTTAATTATTTTTATCAACAGGCAATACAATTAGTAGAAAATGGTCAAAGACTAGAAAGACCAGAAGATTGTCCGGACGAGATTTACCAATTAATGCTCGACTGTTGGGATTACAGTCCCAATCAAAGGCCAAGTTTTGGTAAGCTAGTGGATTTTTTCTCACAGCATCCTGACTATGTAAATATAAGTCAATTGGCTATGGATAATGAAGATGTTAATGTATGACTTTTATATAAATGTAAGAAAAGTATGTAGGTAAAAAGTTATTTTTTTAAATTGATTTTATTTAAATATTTTCTATTACTACATTGGAACATTAGTTCCAATAGAAAATGTTTTTCTTTTTTTTTACTCAAAAATGACACTGTTGTCAAATAGCAAAATGAAGAACTAAGTTCTAATTTTAAAAAAAACTTTTTCTAATGAAATATTATTTTAATATATAAATATTTTTTTACTGTACATTTTAAGCTGAACTCAATTAATTTTATAGCGAAATGTTTTTCATGACAATGAAATAGTTATAGACAATTTAGTTCATAACAGAGCCAGTTATTTATTAAAGTCAGTATGAATTATTTTAAATATAATTGTACAAATTATAAATAGGATTTACAAATATTGTATTTTAATAATATACGTATTTTTTCAATTTGAGTAACAATTATGGTTTTTTTTTATATACATATTATTTTTATTGTGCGTCATAAAATGAACCAATCCAATCAAACATGCCATGATGTGCCTGAAACATAGATATAAACTTTAACGTAATGGTGTACAAATGTAGTATTAGGGTTTTTAAATAAGATTTATAGGATTTGAATTCCAAGTATATATACTTTAATCCATTAAATTTCTTTTTAAACTAAAATTTTATCCTCTTATTCTTCAAATTCATATTTTTAGACTTAAAATGTTGTGTGCTTGTAGAGCATTTTCACTATAACATTAAATAATTTAATTTATTTCCGTAAAAATATGTTTAGATATATTTATTGTTTACATAAATATGTGTAAGAGAATTCATTTGAAATTGAAAAAAAATAATTTAGTGTGTGACTTCTATTTAACTCTTAAAAATATGCATTTGGAATTTATACTTTATAAAATTACATTATATGACGTGAAGAATGTAGAAAAGATTTACATCTTTATGCATTTTTTTGAATGTTGCATTTCTATAAATTTAATTAAACATCTTTTTTATGAAGAGTATATAAATAATTCGTTGATTAAAAAATATATAATTTTTATGAACCTAGAATATAAAATATTATGTCAGTTATATTGCAAAATTTATTTTAGAATTATTATTGTACGTCATTTTCATATATGTGCTTTTTTACAAATTTTAACAAATATCTAGTAAAAATATCATATGTAAAGTAAATATTTTTTTGTTTGTTCTTTAAAATAAGAATGTGTGTAACTTCATATTTAATCAGACTTACAACGAAATAATGGTTATAAGTAGATTGCTGTACTTTGCTTGGTTTTATATTTTTAGTTCCTCTAGAATTTAATTAATAAATTAATATATTTTTTATTAATCAATTCAGACAAATCCAACATTGCTACAATTTGTACATTCCTTTTTATATTTTATAAACATAAGTAAAAGTATTTAAAATAATAGAATTTTAATATATTATCATTTTAATATTTACCAATTTCGATACTATAAGTTTATAATTGTTAACCTACATTGGTAATTCTTAAATGCCATGAGAATGCCATAAAGTATTTTTGATGCAGTTATTGCCATGTGGTTGTGTTGTACAAAATTATGTTACCCAAATCATCTTTACTTTAGAAAGAATTTATATTAAATTCTATATACGAGTCTGACTAAACGTAAAATTTTATATTAATATAAGATTATATTGTTAGATTGTTATGCAAATGTGATAACTGTATTTATGAAGTAAATAAAATATTCCATATTTGCTTCTTTCAATGTGTTTTATTTTTCGTATAAAATTGTTTCGCACATTTAAAGTTCAATAAGCTTACTAGTTACCTATTATTAAATTACTGTTTCACTCATGAGTAACGTACTCTATTCTTTTTACATTAAACTGTAATAAAATATTATATATAATATGGTATCATGTCATAATATAGTTTCCTAAAAACCTAATAATATTCATTCTAAAATTAAATTGTAATACTTCGGTTCACATAAATATTAAGTTTCTCATACATTTAAACGACATTCAACGTATGGGGGTGGGGGCGTTTCTGCTCTGTCAACGCGAATGGCATCGACTTGCAAACCAGCTATCCCGGTTCCAGGGAAAGGAGGACTGCGTTCTGGTAAAGATAATTGTCTCCTATAATACGGTGGAGTGTCTAAATCAGGGCTATTCCATAATAAATTAGCTCTCATATCTCCTTCCATGCGTTGACGACGTCGACTTCTTGTTTCTCGTCTAGTACATATAGGTCTGGTGCAGCTACAAAAATTTCTCAGCCATATGTAAGTTCCGACGATACCAAGCGCTAAGCCCACTTCAAGACCAATCACAAATGCTTGGACAGCAGAAAATTCTCTATCGAATTTTTGATATGGAGTCAATGGTTCAGTCTTATTCGTTTTCTCCTCCGCCAGAGTATTGTTTGTTTTAGATACATTCCACACGTTTTCAATATCTACGGCCTCTTTTTCAATTGGCAATGTAAAGATCATTTTTTCAAACATTTTAGGTAATTTCTTGTGGCATTGCTTGTCATATTTTATATTACGTGAGGTTATCCAAGTCTCAACGGCCACAAAGTCGGGTGTGCACTGCCAGTATTCATTTCTTAACTCGATCCTGTCCAACTTTCGAAGTGGTCTCAAAACGTCCAAATTTAATGTAACGACATAATTTTCACTAAGATCAAGTTTTCTTAAATTTGGTAATCTGGTAAAGAGTCGTTCTGGTAGAGCTTTTATTCGACAATTGTTAAGATTGAGAACCTAGAAAACACGAAAATATTTCAATGAAAGAACAATCATACAATTACTTTAATAAATCAAATATTGAAAAGCCAGCTTCACGCTTTTTCCTACATACCATAGTAGGCAGAAGGAATCTAGTGTTAAGACATCTCGTTCCTCATTTTCTGCCTAATTAATGTTAAGTGGCGAAACCTACGCTACGTCTTGTACGACTACTAAACTATCTACGACTACTAACTACGACTATCAAAGTAAGGAAATGAAAATAGGTAATTTAAAAATAATCTTTCCACCGAGTAGGTAGGCTTTCGAGTAGGTAGGTAGGTATGTCACGTGATTTACGTGATTTACGAGATCTACGTGTTTAAAATTAGCTTCACGCTGCATCCCACATGCGGCAGGGAGGAGGGAATATAATTTTAAGATACTCCCGTTCCCCACTTTCCGCCGAATTTTACGAGACATTGCGTGTTGAGTAGCGCCACGACGGCCTCTTTTTGTTATTTAACTTAAACTTTTAATTTGCTTGATAATTATTTAATAAATAAACACATTGTTATCTTATTACCTGTAATTTTGTGTGCATAAGAAAGGGCTCATTTTTCAATTTTTCAAAAACATTTGACGATAAGTCTAAGATTTCCAACTCCGGTGTATCCCAAAACAGGTCAGAAGGGATGTATCTTAATCTGTTATTACTTAGGTCCAGGTTGGTCAGCTGATTTACACCCGAGAATGCGTGTAATCCTATCCAGAAAATAAGATTATATGACAAATCCAATATTTTTAGATTTGTATATCCTACTTCCTGTAATAAATATAACATACTTTTAGACGTAATGATAACAAAGTTTTTAGTAGATGGTTAATATCTAACATTTAACAACGTACTCATTACAAGAGAAACAACTGTTTTACCAAATTCTTTATTAACGAAAGTATACAAAGGAATTGACTGAGAAACATACACGTAGAAAAATGAGCATGACCTTCAAGCACCATAAATTTTTTTGGTCTTACTATTACGAAGAAGTTATCAATTTTATTACTTACGTATGATTAAACATTAATAACCTCGATATATTCATATTCAATATCTTCCTACAAAAAAAATGCTAACAAATATTTGAACTTATACTTACAATTTGTATGTTTACTATTACAAAACATTATGAGTTATGGTAGGTCAGTTTTATGATAAGACATTTACTTATTCACCTATATCTTTATGATTCTTCTAATTTTAGGTAAATATAAGCAAAGAATAGCATAGCAGCAATAAACACATATATTTCACGCAGCGACAACAAATTAAATGTTTTTTATGTTAGTTGCGTATTTATATTCCACAACATTGTATTTATATTCGAGTGTATTGTATTGTAAGTGTTTTTTTTTTCTTTTTAGGTAAGGAAAAAGAAATTATTATTATCCGATTGATTTTACTCTATACCACTATAAAACAAGAAACTAAACACTTCACGCATATCTAATTCTTAAAATTAATTAATAACACAATACATGAACAAATAAATACCACCAAGAAATAATTTCTCTACCAAAAAAAAAACAGAAAATAAGAAAAGGACTTACTTGAAAACAATAATTTTCCAATTCACTTATCACGTTCCTCCTTAAGCTGTACACCTGCACCTCTGTGGGCACTCCCACATCAACACTCACAATGTTCTGATCAACACAAGCCGCCCTATTCAACCCATCGTCCAAATCACAATCACACTCTTTAGGACATAAAGCTCCCGAGCACGTCCCGAATGCGATAAAAGTTATAAAATATAACAACATTGTATAAACTAAAGCATTGCATTCTGATTTATTGTTCTAAACCACTAACTAACACATTGTGAAATGGAGCAGTCGCGGCCACAGCTGATAAGCGTTATCAGTACAAAGATAAGATAACGGTGTATTTGTCATTTCATTATAAGGTAAACGGAAAATTAAAACATAAAGTTAGTTAAACAGAAATTGAGTATATATTTGTAATTATATAAATTATGTGCGTACATGAATATTTTCAGGATATTGAGATCATTATATAAAATTAATTAAATAGTAAAAAAAAAATCAAATATGCAATTAAATATCATAATACATTTTATGACTCATTTATTTAATCACTACAATTGACATGCTATCTATTTGTTATAATCGAAAGTGGATGACTCTAACACATACAGTCGAACAGCCTTCTGGAACACAGTCAATAATAAACACGTATATTTATACGTCATTTTATAATGCAATAAAATTACTTCAAACTCAACTATATAGAAATTATAAGTTACCTACATACAGTTATTGTATATGAAGTATGTAAAATTAAAATGCTAGCATAGAACTACTTAATAAATAAATGTCTAGGGGAACATATTAGTGTTTTGTCGTTGTTGCATGGGAGTGGCGGAGTAGCACCGTTTGAGACTGTAATCAATGTTCATTATTGCATTCCTCATGTCGTACACTGATGCATTGATTGTCTCAAACGTGTTCGCCAATCTGTCAACAGCAAGGGCCTGTAATAGACAAAAAAAGAAAACTTCTTTTATTAGATTGTACTCTTACAGGGGTTGCAGATGCAGAGTTCGATTCTGATTTTCAAATTAATAATATTCAAGTTATTTTTTTTAGTCAGAAACTACTCATTTAGGAAAAACAATATTTAAATGTTAGCAAGCGTCTGTTCTAGTTAAAGTATGGTGAATGGTCAATAAACACAACTTTAAATAGGATGAAAGTGGAGTATTGTGATGAGGGTGTGTGTGAAAAATTTTTTTATTGCTAATTAAACATCACGTTGAACATGTAAAGAAGTCAAACGCTATAAAACAGAATAGTTTACGTAATACATAATATATATTTTCTAGGTTCAGAGTTAGGGCACTCCATTTTCCGTTTTCCACTGAATTCGACTGTGTTTCGACTTTTGAGTAACGATAATTATGACATAAGAAATTATATACTCGTAAGTTCATACCACTTTACAATGATTGCACCTAAAACCATCGTGTTTACAGTAGTCCCACTGCACCACAGTCATCCCCAATACTTCATAATTTATATGAACAAAATAATGGAGAACAATTTTTACATACTTGCTTATGAGAAGCATCTGCAATTTTTTCCATAGCTTTTGAATTGCATACTGCTGCTTGGGCTATTTCTGTCATAGCAACGGCCTGTTGATCCATTACTTCAGCCTTGAATAAAACATATTATAAAGAGATAGTCATGTATATTACTCATAATAAATCATGCAGTGGAGGAATCCGCAAAGTGTGATGTTGTGTGATAAGTGGTCCTTCCTAACTTTGTGACATCAGGTTTCAACTAAACTCACAAATGAGACCAGGAGTATTTTTTTTTACGAGAGGAATGTCACCAAAAAAGCATGAGGACCCCCCAGAGGGCATGTATGAAGAGGTTGATGACAGTGTTCGAGGCGAAAGAGATCTCTACATACCTCTTTCGCCTCGTACTCTGCCATCAACCTCTTCATACATGAGCGTGCTGTGCATCAACGGTAGCGTTTGGCGCTCTGTTCTCCCTGACTACTACGCTAGGGATTAAGCGTGAAGCTATGTATGTATGTACCTAATATATTGGATAAAAAATTACAGTATACAATCCTACTATCCTTCTAATGTCTTATTTAGATACTCACAAACTTCACATTTATGATATTAGTATCATAAATGTGAAGTTTGTGAGTATGAATGTTTGTTCCAGCTTCACGCAAAAAGAACAATAATATAGCTTGTACATCAAAATTACACAGTACCTACAATTTATGTACAGGTTTTGTACAATTGGCTACAATATACTATTAACAAGCGGACAAAGCCACAATTGGGTCACTAATAATTTCTTAAAATTAATATAGAAAGAAAGAAAAATAAATACCTTGATTAGAAAACAAAAAACTAGGCAATGCTAGCAAAATTATAAAATAAAATTATTAAAGTGTACTTTAAAATAGTAAAAATAAATAAATGCATTTTACCATTTTTTCCATGACTGTCATATGTTTGTCATCTGCTTCAGTACATTGTATTCTGTTAGTTTCAACTTCAAATTCAGTTTCACTACCATTTAGTGCATCAAGGTAATTATCTTCATTATTACAATTTTCTTGTTTTAATTTACTTCTTCCTATTATTTCAAATATAGTGTTATTTCTTTGAACTTGTTTTATGATATAATATGTAATTAATTATAGTTCATTTCATGTAATTTATATAATGTGATGTCCTTTAAGCTTGAATGAATGAATGAAATATTTTTTTATCAGCTTCACACTGTATCCTGCACACAACAGGGTAGCCAGAGGGAACCTAGTGTTATAACACTCCGTTTCCCAATTTCCGCCGAAATCTGAAGGCATTGCGTGTTGTGTCGCGGAACTCAATGTCGTGCTTTGCTGTGACACCAGAGGGAAGAAATGAAAATGTAAAATTATATAAATATATGAGTTCATTTGAGGAAATATCTAATTGAAATCTATTAAAACCATAATATTATAAAACAACTTGTTCACAGAGGCCAGTTGTGGTGCAGGGACACATATTTTAACCAATTTTAATGCATTTTCACTATTGGCTTCTGGCATGCTTCACTTAACATTTAACATTACTTTTATTTCAATTGTTTCATTAATAAAAAGATATGTCAATATAAAGATTTGCATGGTACTCTGGAAATTGTGGACCCACATGGGTCTTAAGGGTAACAAACCAATAACAAAATCAAAATTATTCTAATAGTTATTCTTCCTAGTCTAGTCTAATAGTTAGCCTTCATAGTCTACATATATAGACCTTCAAAGTCATACATTCTAAGCTAATGATAGTCCTGGACAGGTCAAAATCTTGTAGCAAGTTATAGATAGATTTTACAGTTACAGCTTTTAATTTTTTTTTATATAAATATATAAAAAAAAATATATGATAAGTTCAAGTATTTACATTAAAATATGATCTTTAGAAATATTTGTTTCCTGTTGAACTTTAAGTTCTACTGGTATGGATTTTAAAAAAAATATTCTACTAGTATAGTTTAAAAAAGTAAAGTACTTACTATTTATTTTCTCATTACAACAGAGACTTAAAATTTTTTGTTCCAAAGGTGTCAATTTTTCCTTAATTTTACCTTCACTAATTTGCTTATGTTTAAAAACAACATTTCTTCTTTTGTCAGACCAGAACTATAAAAAAAATATTTAAGTGTTACATGATATACAAAATTCCATGTACACATTTTAAACTTTTGAGATAAATACCTTTATCCATCCTTTAGTTGATTTTATTGTACCATTCATAGAATTTGCAGTGTTGGATAGTTCTATCCAAAGTTTTTTAAATTTTTCATGGCTCATGCCATACCGCAATTTTTTATGAGCCATGTCTGGATGTTTTTGCATAAAGTCTATTACTACTTTAACTTGGGATAAAGAAGGTCGTGTAGGCTGTAATATTTACAGTAAATAAAATTTATAAAGATTGAAATAAATTGACTTCTAAAAAAGTTTTCATAACAAATACGTACTCGACTTGCATTTTCAGAACCATCGCTGTCTGATAATATTTCTGCCATGCTTTATTCAAAAGTAAATAATGATTTCAATGATAAAATCTCTAATTCCTTCATTTACAAATTCATTTTTGCTTTGTAATTTATTATAATATAAGAGACACTGAATATTAAATTACAAATAAAAGTGATACTTATAAAACATAACTAAAACATTAAACAATAAACATCCGCAAGAATCCACAGATGATAAAAATTTAAACTTTACCGAACGTCAACAAAAAGAAAAAAGTATAAAATTTAAAGAACTTATTATAATATCGTATAGTTTTTGTACTATCATTTGTAATTGCTTATTGTGTCTATCAGTATTGACTAGTGAATATAATCAAGTGTATTTATTATCTTTTAGCTCAAGTTCCGTATATTATATTATTTGTTTGACTCAAGGGATTTAATCTGTGTGTTTGACATTTAGTTATTGAATTTTATTAACATATGCAATGATATGAGTAAATGTGTTCTGTGGAAACTTGACATATNTCCCGCTTAAATTAGTAACTTAATAACAAAATGAAAAGAGCGGGAGCGGAAGACATTGACAGTGACATTGACACATTGCAGTACTATATTTGACAGTTGACATTTGTAGCACAGAAGTCTCCTAACTATATTATTTGTTTGACTCTAGGGATTTAATCTGTGTGTTTGACATTTAGTTATTGAATTTTATTGACATATGCAATGATATGAGTAAATGTATTCTGTGGAAACTTGACATATGAAATGTGTATTATGTTGCGAGCACGTTAGTTTGTATTATTTTTAGGTTTAAAAAGTAATTATGGCTGATATAAGTGATATATTTGATTGTTTTGAGGAATCGTCTCGCAATGAAAATTCTATTCAATTACCTAACGTTTCTAAAGATGAAGATAAGTCGTAAGTATTTTCTAACCTTTGTAATGGTTTATGAACTATCAATAAACTTTAGTAACGCGAACTTTTTTTCAATGAAGAATATCTGAGATAAAACCACCCACGAATCCTCCCGTGAAGCGTCCTCACGAACTGGTTCAATATGAGGATACTTCTAAGAAACCGAAACAAGAAGAAGAAGAAAAACAAATTGATCTTATTAGTGATATTAAGTAAGTATCTTATTCCACATTTGGCTTTTCTGATTCGTAAAGAACGTCATTCTTATTATGTAAAAACAAAGTTCTTATTCCAATATTCACACACATAAATATAGCTTTTCCACAGCCACATTTTCATATAAATATAGCTGTATTATTTTTTCAATCTCATATCTTAATCAATTTTATTATTTTTCAGTTTAGACATTTTAGGTTCAAGAATAGTAATACATACTTTAGAAACACATGAAGGTTGTACACATGAAGTGGCATTACCACCTAACCAGGAATATGTCCCATTCATACCACTTACATCTGAACCAGCAAAACAATACAGTTTTATCCTGGATCCCTTTCAAAAAGAAGCTATTATGTGCATAGATAACTTACAGTCAGTTTTGGTTTCTGCACACACATCAGCTGGAAAGACTGTTGTAGCAGAGTAAGTTTTTTTTTCATTTGTTTTGTGTGCCGACTTGCAATGCTTTTGCTTAAATGTAAAAAGGAAAAATAAAATGCATTTATATTGTACTAGCTTTGTCTTGGTTTTACCTATATAATCAAATAATTCAACTCACAACAACTCCAGCTAGTACATCCTGAGATTAGCATATTCAACTAATCAATCTCTTAAGCTTTATAAAACTAGTATAGATTTTAATTATTATTTAATTATATGTATATTATTATTGCATATTATCATTAATTTTGGTTTCTTTTTACCAATCTATATATATAAAAGGACATTGTATAGTATAGTCAATCGTATAGTTCATGCGGGCGAAGCCTCTCAGGTGCTCTAGTTTATTAATAAATATAATACTTTTTCAGATATGCAATTGCCCTATCACTAAAGAGTAAACAAAGAGTAATTTATACCACACCAATTAAAGCTCTCTCTAATCAAAAATACAGAGAATTTTCTGAAGAGTTTCGTGATGTTGGTCTCATTACTGGAGATGTCACTATTGATCCTTCTGCATCATGTTTAATTATGACAACAGAGGTAATAAGAACTAATTTATTGCAATAAAGAACTTCTTTTTAAGATTTCTTATTTCAAAAACTTACACTTAAACTTATTAAAAACTAAATCCTCAAAATTGTCTCATGAGAAGGTACATATAAATTGAAGGTGGTTGACATTAATATAAAATATCCAGGTGGATACCTGGATTCCCTTGGAGCACAGTAAAAATTATACTTTTAAGTCAATGCAATCAAAAGATACACACATTTATATTTATTTTTTTCACATAGTTTGCAATCTACTTCCAATTGATCTAGAATAATTAAATTTTGCAAGGAACTTGTAGGTCAAATAAAAAAACTATAACTTGGTACTTTAACCATTACTATTAAAAAAATCATTAAATTATATTTATAGTCCTGAAATTGACTCACCTGGGCTAGTGATGGTAATAGAAGCTAATCTATTAAAAATATCTTCACATTACACGTCGCGCTATCGCGGATGTTTTAAGTTTGCTGCAGCAAGAATTTGGAGTGATCTACCGCCTCCCTTAAGACTTAAAATTAGTTCAGTTAATTTTAAGAATAAGTACAAAAGTGCACTACAAAAACGGCAACTCGATGCAGAAAATTATAACATATGTTGTAAAAAGAGTTTAAAATACTATTTTTAGTCCTGAAATTTCAAATATACTTGTATATATGATTTATTCTCCTTATTAAAACTTAAAACTTATCATTTAACTGAGTTACACCTTTTGCCATAATGTCCTATTGTTAAATTGTTAATTTGTTAAATGTGTATTTCATGGCAATAATTATTTTTATAATAATAATTATTATTATTTATTGTGAACACTCAGTATGGTAATCCAAACTCGCATTTGATGTTTTTTATACTGTCATCATTTAAATAATTCCACTTATTTTCTAAAACAGCTAATGACAAAAGAGTCTTAACAATAAAATTGAAAAAAACACTAACTCAGCTTTACTTTACACAGATTTTAAGAAACATGCTATACAGAGGATCTGAGATAATGAGAGAAGTGGGATGGGTAGTGTTTGATGAGATCCATTACATGAGAGACAAAGAAAGAGGTGTTGTGTGGGAAGGTAAGTCATGATTCTCTCATTAAATAATAACCTTAATAGCTAGCCTTTTACATTTATGATGGTTTATAGTATAAGAAAACTTCACTAGCTTTTTTTAATCTATGGTTTTGCCTATTTAGTCAAATGGAAATAGATAAGTGTGGTGTATGAAACATTCTAATTTTCCAGGGGAATCTCTTAATGTAAATATAAAACAGGTTACAGAGAAACAATGAATTGGTATAATATATTCTATAGCCTTCTTCAATATTAAGACAAAAAATACTATTACTATTTAAAACAAAAATATTATTTTTCAATTTGAACTAGTAATTCCTGAGATTAAAACATACAACATACTCTTGAACTTTATAAGATTACTATGGATACTTCTAATAGAAAAAAAATTTCAGAAACATTAATCCTGTTACCTGATAATGTCCACTATGTGTTCCTATCGGCCACTATACCCAATGCGCGTCAGTTCGCCGAGTGGGTATGCCGTTTACACTCCCAGCCTTGCCACGTGGTCTATACAGAGTACCGGCCGACGCCATTACAGCATTATATATTCCCAGCTGGTGGAGATGGCATCCATTTGGTCGTTGATGAAAAGGTAAATGTTTACTTATAATCTATGTTTCTGGTTTATGTGAGAACTGTGTGTTAAGACACTTTGCTACTAACTTCTCTAGTCAGTATTCAAGTATTTCTTCATAACAACAAAACTGCCTTGTTTATAGTATTCTGTCAAAATAATTTTAATCTTACTAAAACTCTGCCCACCCATAGATGCTTAGGTCTTTTTTATATATTTATTTCAACAATACAGACGCTTGGTCCATACCCTTTTTTACTTTATTATTATATCAATTTTTTTTATCATACATATTAATTACATTATTGTTTTTGTACATACAATTAATACCTATTATAAGAAACTATTATTTTTAACTTTACATTGTTTTATAAAATTTCACATAGATCTAAGGTGTTAAGCAAGTTTTTATATAATACATTAACATTTTGACTGGGTTATCTTTTTCTTTGCTATAATATTATATGTTTAGGTCTACCAACTATTCTATTATAAATTTTATTTTAATTTTTCCCTCAGGGGCAATTCAAAGAAGACAATTTTAACACTGCAATGACTGTACTAAGCAATGCGGGGGATGCAGGAAAGGGGGACCAGAGAGGACGGAAAGGAGGTCCTCGTGGAAATAATAATACAAATATATTTAACATAGTCAAGATGATCATGGAAAGGAATTTTGCTCCAGTCATTATATTCAGTTTTAGTAAGAAAGATTGTGAACTGTATGCCATGCAAATGGCCAAATTGGATTTTAATACAAGTAAGTTTAAATATGCAATGCATATATACAGGCTGGAAGCGTCTGCGCTCCTTTTACGGGAGTAGCATATAGGGAAAAATATTTCAAACCCATACCTAAAAAAAAAAAATTAGATACGTCAACAGTTTAGACNTAGGATTTTTTTTAAATTTCGCGATGTGTATCCACATTGTATTACGTGTGACGCAGTTACGAATAGATACCAATAACGTAAACACTTACTACTACAAAAATACTACTAAAGGTTAAACAACTTTGAACTTTACCGCCAATACCTACGACTCGATTTCGTAAGGGGTGTGCTGCGATTTCTCTTATCTGCATATTTTTAATTTTTAATGCCTTGAGCGGGATAGGCAATGTCTCGCTTTTCGTGGATTTTTTTTACATACACAATTATTCGTCAACAATTATCCGTTTAAAAATATTTTATATTGTTATCTTATGACACAAATGGATACGTAAAAACTATTGTTACTTTTGTTTTCTTAGAAATATATAATTTCTATCTCCCGCTTTTGGAGAAGGAATCCCGTTTTTTTTATTAAAATATTTAAAAATCCTGGTTTTTCCCAAAGTAGAATCTGGCAATGCTGATATAAATCGACCTGTTCATTCCACTCATCTACCTATACACCAATTTACCAATCTGCAAACAAACCACTTCATCATTCAAATAAAATTACACAACATTATTCTCATTTACTTAAAAAAAATGTTTTGGCAGTATGATATTGCATAACTTAGATTTTATTTTATCTTTTTAAATTATTTTGTAATTCTTGATGTGCATTATATTCTTTTGACATATAAAATTCTAAGTTATTTTATTTTATTAAGTTGAAGAGAAGAAGTTAGTGGACGAAGTCTTCAACAACGCAATGGATGTGCTTTCTGAAGAGGATAGAAAATTACCGCAAGTGGAGAATGTAATACCATTGTTACGACGTGGTATAGGCATTCATCATGGCGGCCTTTTGCCCATATTAAAAGAAACTATTGAGATATTGTTCGGCTTGGGACTTATTAAGGTAATAAATTGAATATTTTAATTTTGAATTTAATCGAATATTTTTTTAATTTATTTTTTTACTGCTATTTTTACTTATTTTATTATAATTTATTAACGTACAAAATCTCTCTAATATTAAATTTTCAAGCTATATATAAACAATATACATATTTAAATTATTATCTATGTATAAAATTATTGAGAAATTTAAATTCAACAATATATTAGTATTATGTCGTAATATATATTTTTTTCCAGGCTCTTTTCGCTACTGAGACATTCGCTATGGGTCTTAATATGCCGGCTAGGACTGTCGTTTTTACGAATTGCCAAAAGTTTGATGGCAAAGATTTTAGATTTGTAAGTATTGATTACTCGTTTCTTAAAATATACAAATGAATATAATTGTAGTAAATGCTAAATATCTTAGGCGAGGGTCGTAACAAAATATCGCATTTTTCCATGCAAGATAATATAAACATATTTTCAAATAAAAATGCCTTTTACTTCTTATTTTCATGTTTGAGAAATATAAATCCATTGTGCCATCGTAGCGTAGTCTTTCATATGCTGTTAGAAAAAAATCTTTCAAATGCTGTTAGCATTTCAAAGACTTTTTTCGGTGGTTTTGATTTTGATCCCCACTTGAAGGATTAAGTAACTTTTATTTCAAAGTGTATTGTTAAGTTCTGTCACGGATCTCTCTCCCTACCCTGCCATGCGAGATAAAGCTTGAAACCTTTTTTGTTTTGTAATATTTTACCTATTTTTATATTCACAGATAACTTCCGGAGAATATATCCAAATGTCAGGTCGCGCAGGTCGTCGTGGCTTGGACGACAAGGGTATCGTCATACTTATGATTGACCAGAAGGTGAACCCTGCTGTTGTCAAGAGCATGGTCCAAGGAAAGGCCGATCCTATTAATTCGGCTTTCCATTTGACTTATAATATGGTGAGTATATTTTTTTGATTTATGCTTATTATAGTTTCATTGATTCGAGTCCTTTGTCTTTTGAATCCAAATTTATTATATGCATAATAATAGTTATAGTAAAAAATTAATAATAAACAATAAATAAATTAAGCTTAAACTTGTGTCCTGTGTGATTCTTGTTATATGCATATATGTGCAATTTAATAACAATTAATTGCATTACAATACAATAATAATTTCTTTATCTAGGTCTTAAATCTGTTACGAGTAGAAGAAATCAATCCAGAGTACATGTTGGAGAGAAGCTTTTTCCAATTTCAAAATCAAGCAGCCATTCCAGATCTTATAGATAGTAAATATTAATCTCATATACAAATATATTATATAAATATAAATGTTTACTATATATTTTAGTACTACAAAAGTGCTTAAGGTTGCCTTAGCATTAAAAGGCGTAACGCAAATAAAAAATAAAATCTTATTAACATATTTAAATGCCTTTCGAACTTGTCATGATTGATGAGTTTTTAATAAATTCTTATATTATTCTTAATATAAATCTTTACATTCTCCACTTATTATTTTTTTAAATAGATTATTATGGATGATAAAACCTAATATAGCACTTTGTGTAATAAGCTTAAAAAAATATGTATAATATAAATATTTCTATGACTTTGATTTTGAGTCTATCGACTTTAATTCTATCTCTTCCTGTGATTAATGATTTATAGTCAATTGTATTTGAAATTAATAAATATCTCCATTTTACATAATATGACATTGTACACACAATTTTATAAATTAAATTTAATCCTACATTTTTATCAACATAACTAATTATAATTAATTTATATAACTTATCAACAGGAGTAAAAGCAAAACAGAAAGAGTATGACAGGTTGACAGTGGAAGAAGAACATTCAATATCTTCATACTGCACTATCAGAACTCAGCTGGATCTTCTTGGAGCTCAGTTCAGGTCGTTCATAACACGGCCGGAGTATTTGAAGCCTTTCTTGCAACCGGGAAGACTTGTTAAGGTACAGATATGTATATCTTATTTTTATACAGTTATAACAATAATCTGACTGTAAACGCGACGACTGTGAGTTTGATTCCCACTTGCAGGAATTAATTTCTTTCATTTCTGTTTTGCTACAAAAAAAAGCGCGGTGTCGAGTACCGCCACTCAACAGGCAATGTTTCGAATTGAAGTGGTAAGTGTAGAATGAAGTGTCTTGACATTAGGTACTGTCTATCTACCCCATTATATTATGCGGTATACATATGGAATTTAAAACAGACGTCTTATTCCATTGTAATATGAATAGAAATTATCTGTGATGCTTAATGTGCTCCAATGATTCTTACTTGAATGCTTGTTTTTTCTAGCATTGCCCTTCCATAATTTAGCATGGAAAACCAAGAGGTACTAAAGTTGTTAAGACTCCATTCTGCTCGTTCTGCTTATTTTTAGTTGTATTAATTGGCTGACCTCAATAATTTGCTTTGTCCTAACAAGTCAGAGATATGAAAATAATTTAGGCAAAGTATTTTTGATTTTAATTTAATTTATTTAATGTAAACTTATCCAACTACTAGTATCTTTTAATAAAGCTCTCATATCAATCAATAAAATCCTATTATTCTATGTAATTCTTTTAATATAATTGTATTTTAGGTTAAAACAGAAAAATATGAATATGACTGGGGTATAATAGTTAATTTCAAGCACAAGACAGGTAAAGGCAAGAAGCAAGAAGAGAATCCACTCTCGGCCGAAACAGTAATAATTGTTGACATTCTTTTACATGTTCAAAAGAATAAAAATAATGACAGTGATACAAATCCGCCATGTCCGCCGGGAGAGGTATGTATGTTTAACATATATATTAATAAATATACAAATACGTTAAATGATAGGTGTTTAATCTAGATCTGGGCATTTAATGTTTACTAGAGAGTAAAAAAATCGCACTGCCTTAGCAACGTGCTTGTGGTTTTTTACACAAAAGTAACATATGGTGTGTTAGATTTATTTTATGAATTATTATTTTTTTAACATTATTCTATAATATTCTAATATTAGCGTTCTATACTCCTCCACCTACAAGTAACAATGCCAAATTTCATACTCCTGTAATCGTTAAAAGGGTTACAAAGTTTCCATTATAGGTAATAAACAATATTGTCACAATGCGCCATACAATCATGTCAGAGTTGAGTATAGTGAATAGTGCATATACCTGAAATGTACTCGCTAAATTCTAATTTCAATTACTATCCTTGTTCTTTAGGGCATTGATAGCTTAATAGTTAGGTGTCTTTAAAATTCGACGAAATGAAAATTATCTTTTACATTTGTATATATTAAGTATTGTTGACAAGACAATATTGTCCACTTCTAGGCAGGTGATGTACAAGTCGTACCAGTTCTCCACACTCTAATCTATCAAATAAGTTCACTTCGAGTATACTATCCTAAAGACCTTCGCCCGGCTGACAATCGGAAATCCGTATTAAAAACTATTGGTGAAGTCAAAAAACGTTTCCCAGAAGGTCCTCCATTATTAAATCCAATAAAAGATATGAAAATAGAAGATTCAGTGTTCAAAGAGTGTGTGGATAGGATTAAGACATTGGAGGAAAGGTAATTTAATTAACACATTTTTTTTATTATTTTTAAATCTATAATTTGCCCTGTCTATTAACAAAGCCATAGGTAATGCCATTCATATCAATAAAAATAATATATAAAATTGACAAAGAAACTGATGAATATTTTTACAACTTTAATCTGTTCATACATATAAAAAAAAATTAAAATGTCTATCTTTGATTTCAAAATAAGTCTGTTTTCCAAGTATATATTAACACCATTTTGATTTTTTTTGTCTGTTTGTCCGAGCTGTCCTTCAAGTGCTGAGTTGAATTTTATGGGACTTGCAGTGGAAGATAAAGCTTTTCATCCACCAAACAGTTTTCTATTAATTACGACAATTCAATTAAATAATAACTATTAAATTATTATACATATAAATGATGAACATAGTATCTTAAAACTAGCTCTGCATTGCCTACCCTGCTGTGCGCGGAATGCAGTTGATACATATACATAAATAAACTTATAGTTCAAGCAGACTTAGCCGCAAACGGACCACATGTTTCTAATTATCTATTACTATTTCCAGGTTATATTCACATCAGTTACATAAAGATAAAAACCGTGGTGCTTTAACAGCGGCATATGAAAAGAAACAAGAATTGTACGAGGAGCTATCTCAAGTGACATCTGAATTGAGGAAAGCTAAAAGTATATTGCAAATGGACGAATTGAAGAAGAGAAAACGAGTGTTGAGACGCCTCGGATATTGTACGTTGGCTGACGTTATTGAAATGAAAGGGAGGATAGCTTGTGAATTGAGTAGGTAAGAGATTTTGAATATTTTTAAAATATAAATAAAGCAGCTTTACGCTTTTATTCCTTTAGGTTTCACTATAACAAATAAACTTTAGTATTAAAAAGATTGTTTTGCCTAAGCATGTAGACGACCAATTTGTTGCCACATTATACCAATTTTTTTTATTCATTTTTAGTGAAATAGATTGTCTTAATTACATATGTTTTTGAAAATTACGAAACAGACTACAACTATTTATTTAAAAGAACTATATCTATTTGTTTCCCAGTGCTGATGAGCTGCTCTTAACGGAGCTAATATTCAACGGCGTCTTCAATTCGCTGAGCGCGGAGCAATGCGCCGCGCTCGTCAGCTGCTTCGTGTGCGACGAGAATTCCACGCAGGCCTCCGCCACCGGCGAGAACCTGCGCGGCGTGCTGCGGCAGCTGCAGGTATAGTAGTAAAGTAGGCAGAGGGAACCTAGTTGTCATACATACTGCGGTCCCACGCAGCTTGCCATTTTTGAGACATTACGTGTTAATTGGTAGGATGCCACGCTTTGTCTTGTTAGTAGAGCAAAGAAATGGAAAATAATTCAATTAGGCCATTCCTTATAAGGGAATTGGACCCCACAAACGTCACTATGATCTGCATAAATAAAAAAATGTAAGAAAAGAAAATAATAAAATGCTAATTAATTACTAAAAAATATCTGTCGTATTACAGGAATACGCGCGTCGTATAGCAAAAGTGTCTATCGACTCTATGATGGACCTCGACGAGGACGAGTACGTCGGCAAGTTCAAGTGCACGCTCATGGACGTCG
The DNA here is from genome assembly GCA_036379175.1 of Heliconius cydno galanthus. Lineage (NCBI taxonomy): Eukaryota > Metazoa > Arthropoda > Insecta > Lepidoptera > Nymphalidae > Heliconius > Heliconius cydno. The sequence goes on along the minus strand of JAKRZM010000185.1, from coordinate 208,938 downwards.
TGCTTGCGTGGGCCAAGGGCGCCTCCTTTTTGCAGATATGCAACATGACTGATGTGTTTGAAGGTTATTTGTGGTTTTTGTTATTTTTAAATATTTGTAATATTTTTTTAGTTCTTGTATGTTCGTAAAAGAATAAATTTATATTAATAGAATTAGAAGTCACAAATAGCGATAGCGTATAATATAGTTTAAAAATGGTATAAATATTTTTAAACAACTTTATAATTGAATCATTAAAGTTAAATAATTAAATAATTTCTCGTATTAATATTTATAATATATTTTCTAGGTTCGATAATCAGGTGTATGCGTCGTCTAGAAGAAGTGTTACGACAACTATGTCAGGCCGCCAAAAACATTGGCAATACAGACCTCGAGAACAAATTTAGTGACGCCATTAAACTATTAAAACGTGACATCGTTTTTGCTGCTAGTTTATATATGTAATACTATTGTATTTCCATTTATAATAAATTCTCTTCTTCCGAATATGCTGTTGTTTTATTTTGTTCCTACTGTTAGACAAAATGTGGATGTAAAGTTTGCCACCCACAAATATTCTATCTATATACAACTGTCTGTATCAGGCTGGGTCCGCTTACCCGAACGTGGGACACTTCGTTCTTCGCTTTCTGCAGTTGCCATTTGAGACATTGCCTATTCAGTGATGGAACTCAACACTGGTTTTATCTTGTCAGTGTATGAAAATGATAATAATGAAATATATTATTCCACTGAGTGGGAATCAACATATCATATTATAGGTGCCAAGATGGCTAAGGAGTGGGTGTATTTGTCGTACGGAATAAGGATGTATAAAATAAACCAAAAGTAATATTTTTCACAATGTTATAAGAGAACTTTATTGTTGTAATTACGGTTTACCTATAGCATGAACTGGCAAGTAACAAAAGAAACAGTATTTGACTATAATTATTCTAGAGAACCATGTTCACAGTCGGCCGTGCCCGAGTACACAACAACTATATCATTTAACTAATATAATAAAAGATAATTCAAAAACAGCGACATCAAAATTTGCCATTCACAAGTTTACTTTCATAAAATTTCGAATATTACCTAATTACTAGAAGCGATAACGAGGGGATGATTACAGTGGAATATTTAAAACAGATATTAAATAAATAATTAGACTCGTAGAAAAGTGTACGCCCTGTATACAGTAGGTATACACCGATACTCGAACGTAGCGTTACTTTAGAAATCACCGTTGCTTACATAAATTTATTGCACGTACGAACCTTAAAATGTACCATAACTTTAGGTAGACCTCACTTTCGAATATAACTTGAAGTTAGACTATAAAATTTCAAATTTCCAACCGGCCAAACATATAGGTATCACTATATATTGTTAAGAAAACGACAGGACAGAAAGCGAGGTCTTCCCTAAAACGAATAATATAAGATTACAATTGAAAATATTCAAAAAATTGCTTACGCTATAGTCTCATTGGTGCCTGAATTGATATGTCCAATAACTAAACGCGAAATGAACTCTAACACTCTAGCTATGTCTGCGTAACTAAACGAGGTATTTGTTTGTGTCTATACTCGTACAACTAAACCCGAGCGCCGCGGCGCGATCTCTCCTATGCTATGTTAAGTAGTTAAGTATAATATTCTATTATTATCCTTTAATGCTTAGTTACAGTAACACTCGTCCCGCGTTCGACTGCTATGGAAGACTCGACGCTTACAAGAAGCACTTTCAATACATTACCAGTCGTTCGCCACTCACCAGATGAATATTACGCTTTACATCGAAACCTTACTGTATTATCTTTATACAAAATGTACATTATCTCAAAAGCGCACCCACTGTCAGTTACGCCACTCGTGAGGCGCTTTGGGTCGCGGCGTCGTTATCACATCTCAACCGAAAATAGAAAAATATCGTTTAAACACTTATAATATTGTTCATATTGAAATTTGTTTCATTAAACACTATTCAATACTTGTAATATAACAAATATTATACTTTTATATTTAACAATTTAAGCAACGTCAACGATTTTCTACTAATAATGGTGGTAACGACACCGGGAGTATGTTTTTCTTTAACTTTTGAAATATTCACCCATAAACATGCAATAATGTCGGAATTATATATAGAACTATTATTGATGAATTGATCACAGTAAACTGCATACAAATGTAGTATCATTTATTATAATATTCAAAATGTCTTATTATAGCTGACACAAAAAATACCGTCAAAAATATAAGATGAAAATATGTCCAACCAAAAGCTTAAAGAAGAGAGTGAGATGAGAATACTGTGATTAACTCTATTCGGACTTTGAGCTTGGTACTGTCCTTGTAAGACTTCAACTATCGGTCCCATTCAATAAAATCCATAATTACGAAACTTAGATGTGGTTTGGCACAAGACGCGAGACATTCAATGTTTGTAGAGTTTTGTACTATTTCAGATTATTATTCGAATAATGAAAATCTTTGTGGACACAACCAAGCTCCATTCTAATGTTATGTGGTATAGCGTAATGTATATGCTAATCTAATTCATATTTATGATAAGTACAAACAGATGAATAAATTTATTTTAGTTAGACCTTGTCTTATCGCAATATGTGTATGTTGTACTTGATGTAGAACCTTAATGATTGAAGGTAGTTCCGATTGACAAATTGATTGATTTAACTGGCCGTCTCAACAGACGGAATTAACTGAAAGGACAACACTGCACACTGCATGCCAGAACAAGATTTGTCAACGAGAACCTGAATTGTGAGATAGATGTGATTAGATATTATTAACATTAACGTATGACAGAAGAAGTCGAACCCGAACTATTAACATTAGCAACACACATTAAAATTTAGTAGGCCCTTTAAGTCAAATATGTACAATAAAAACGAGACCGCTTACAATATCTCAAATACGTACAACATTATTCAAAGATTAGGCAAAATTTACTAAAAAGTATGTGGAATGGGAGTCGGCCGAGGGGACATCGTGAGAATATTACAGGTGTAGAATACATTTTTGACAGTTGTATTATATCTGCGTTTCATATCGTAGGAAGAACTTTAACAGTTTTGAATACATTATTGTTTATTGTTGTAATTTCAAATTATATATTTAATAGGCATCAGTAGAAGTCATTTTAAAGTTCTTTAAAATGTATAATAGGTATAGTTACGAAGCTCTTCCAAAGATAAAAAAATATTTAATGAAAACTGTTATATCATTACATTCTGGCAAAGGCTATTCTAATCCAACCCCGTGTTGCACAATTTATATTTTATTTTTATACATAACACATAATAAATAAAATACATGATAAATAAAATAATTCGGACAGAAATGACAAGAAAAACACAAAATGTCAAAAAATCTTATAACTATAGAGAAAATTTAATATATCTAACATAAAATTTAATGTTAATCTTTTAAAGATAACGTTTTAAAAAGTAATAAATAAGTAAATAAAGTAAATAGTTAATTCGATATGTATTTTGTTCATGAGATCGTTTATTATTTTGATTGTGAATATTTGGAGTTATTACTTGTATATTTATAATATTTCAATGTTGTTAAGACAGCCTCTACGATGCTAGCTCGTCGACTCTTCACGATAATACTGACAGCACAATACGGCACACACAAACGTAGCAAACAAACTCCCTACAAAGAAACGCTCCTTATTTACAATAATAAACAATACATCTATGAACTAGTCAATATTAACTAATATAGGTAACTATTTTTTGGAAACAATTTCTTGAAAATATAAAGAAATAAATCGTGATAGAATCAACATAGGTAAATTTTTCTAAAACAGTTATTAGAGGATATTTTATTTTACATTTATTATATTTAAATATCTATTAACATTAGCTATAATTTATAAGATCTCCGAGCTTTTGATAATTCTCGATTAAATTTAACAAGATATTAGGTACCTATCTATCACCGTATGCGACTGAGTCGCCGACACGATATGAAGACCGACAATTTAACGGTGAAGAGAGAATATTTAAACGTTACCTTAATCTAGCTCGAATCGAAAATCCTGTCTCAAAACAAGATCAAAAGTTCACTTGGTCGGACCAAAACTTCAGTCGGTAAAATTGATCAAAACTTTAAACATTTCACATACACCTACAAAATGGGCCGACGACGTCACTGTAAAGGAGCAAGGATATAACACTCAAAAAACTCAATTACCATTTAATTGATATTAAATCAAATTCATTTCAGTTTATCGATTTAATTTCAATTAATTACTAATTGATGTGTCTAAACGCGGTTGCAAGAGCTCCGTAAAGTGACGTTTTTGGATGCCGGCCGTCAACCAATGCACAATAGTTCACAAGTATTGTCCAATCACACTGAAACACGTCGCTCGAACACTGCGGGTGTCCGCGGAACTTCCCTATTAAAATTCATAAAACGGCATCTGGATAAAACAATCTTTGATATGAAACGATATGGTTACAGAAAGCTTCAAATAGTCGGGGACATTAAGTTGGACAGTCACGTTGAGTTTATCAAATTAAAACATAACCGTAACACGAGTGCAGTGACGACCGCGTGTAGAGGACGTGCGACGGCGCCGCGACCACACGATTGTATCTCGATCTCCTGGAATCGTTTAAAACGTATTAATGTTTAAAGTATAGTAATGACGAAAATTAAATTAACAAAATAAAAGCAAGGATTATAAGCTGAACATTGTACATAACAAACAAATGCATAATTGGATAATATTAATAATAACTTTGATATGGTAATAGCGTTAGTTGAGGAATACCTCAGGATGGTAGGAGACGCAAGCGGGCGGGCGGCGGCGCGG